>JAPEBW010000035.1:0-123754 GCA_027405785.1 Ophiocordyceps robertsii | reverse complement strand
TATAGATATTAAGAATACGCGGCGGCTTATATCGACGATATTATTATTTACTTTAATACGGCCGAAGAACACCTTTAATATCTAGAAGCCGTATTCCGCGCTTTTTATAACTATAATATTACCTTATTTAAACTAAAGTCCTTCTTAGCGTACCTATTTATATAGCTCCTCGGATTTAAGGTAGACGCTATAAGCCTAATAAATATAGATAAACGCGTATAAGCCTTAAGGGATATCGCGTTTTTAAAGAACCTTTAATAGCTTAAGAAATAGATCGGCCTTATTAAGTAGCTACGCTATACGGTCCCGCATTTCGCTAAAGAAGTCGACGTCCTATAAAAACGAAAGATAAAGCTGCTTTAAGTAAGACGGGAAGACGGAGTCCCCTTAAGGGGCTAAGGATAGGCTTAATACGCCGCAAAAGCCGCTTTCTAGCCTACTTTAAAAGAGGAAAAAGCCTTCGCGATTTTAATTAAGAAACTTACTAAGCTCTAAACAATTTACTACTTCGACCCCGCTTAATAACTATTTATCTAGATTAATATATCTTAAGAATATAGAGTAGCGGCTATAGCTTTTTACTTAAAAGAAGGCATAAAATAGGATAAAAAGACGCTACTAGCCCGGACTAAGGTCTAGCTTATCGTTTACTTAAGCCGCGCCTTTTAAGGCGGAGAACCTTAATACTAGCCTACGGAACTTAAAGTAGCCGGTTTAGTATAAGCAGTACGTAAGCTACGCACTATAATACTATCCGTAAAAGCACTATAAGTAGTTATCTTTACTAACTATACGAGCACTTATAAAATTATATACTAAAAATCCCTATTCTCTATTAGTATAAAATCTAACGATAAGCTAGTCCTTGCGTTTTAATACTTAAGCTAATTCCCGCTTAAGGTATACTATATCCTAAGCGTTAAAAACGTTATACTAAACGCGCTCTTATATTTACCGCACTAAGACGATAAGCCGGTATCCCTAAACTAAGAAGGGGAATTAAAACGTATTTAAAAAGACGAGATAACGGACCGCGTATTCCTTTATACGGAAGTATTAATTAAATTGCCGCTCCGCTAAAAAATAATTAATAAATATACGGAAGATATATAGTAAGCAAAAATCATAGCGTAGCTTAGCGATAAGGATAGGGTCTTTAAACTCTTATTCCTCTAGTCGTAAGGGTTATTATACTTTACGGAGAATAATAAATATAAGAGACTATATATCCTTAAGACTTATACTAAGGAGATCGTTAAAGACGCTTATACTAAATACTTTTATACCGGCCGCACTTATATATAGTAAGACCTATTTAAAAGCTTCTTAATCCTATAGCTTAGTAAATATATAGACGAGGTCGTAAATAGCTATAATACTTACTACTATAACTAAACTAACTAAAGTAAGACGCTAAGGTAGCTTATCTTAATTTAAAGCTTGCTAGTTCTATACTATATAATAGTAATAGACTTTATTACTAGGCTCTTAGTAGTCTAAGCTAAACAATCCTTATAAAAAGATCCTATAAAGAACTTCTTTAATACCTTACTAACTATAACCGATAAATTCTTAAAAATATATCTCCTTATCTTAAGTAATAATTAGTTTATAGCGGAAGACTAAGTATAAGTATTATATACCGAACTACTTTATACTAACTAAGGGATTTTAAAGGGGATAATCTTTAACCGAGATATAAAGTTTACCTTAGTATTTTAGCGGACCTTATAATAAGCCTTTAGATCGAAGCTTCTTATATTTACCGCTTAGCACCCTTAAACCGATAGCTTATCGGAAAGGCGAAACTAAACCGTAAAATTCGCGCTATAATTCTTTACCGCCGATTTTCTAAACCTATACTAAACCGATACGCTAGTCGCTTTTTAGTTTAGCCTTAATAATTCCTTCTCCTTAGTAATTTATGCGGCCTTTAATAAGCTTATTATAAGGATAAGAATAAATAACGGCCTCCGGTTCTTAAGTAATTACTTATACTTACGGAACTAAAAAGTCTTATAAGAAGAAGCTAGGTTAGCTATCGCCTATACTTAAGCCGCTATAAAGGATAAATATAATAAGAAACACCGCCCGCTAGAATTTAAGCCTAGCGATTAAGTCTAGCTATAGCTTAGTAAAAGCTATTATATCGCGGACGGTAAACTAGCAAAGCTTTAAAAAAAACGCACCGGGCTATTTAAAGTTACCGCTAAAGTAAGATAGCTTATATACTAGCTAGATATAAAAAGGTCCTTTAATATTTATCCGGTTATTTCGGTAGTATAACTACGCTTAGCGGATAAGCTAGCTATACGCCTAAGACTAGTTTAAGATAAAGGGATACCTTACTTAAATAAGTAAGAAATAAAACGAATCCTATAAAGCTATATAATAAAGAAAGGCGGCGGAAAGCTAAGGAAGAAGTTCCTTATAGCTTAAAAAAGCTAGCTAAGTAGCTATAACTTATAAGTAAACGAAAAAGCAGTCTTCTTACCGAAGATCGTAAAAGCCTTTAAAAAGGCATAAAAGGAGTTAGCTACTTAAGTAGTTCGGATAAAAGTATAATACGCAGCCTTTATAACTTAATACGAAACTCTTTAACTAAGAGAATTAAGTAGTTAAGCTTAAGCATAAGACTTAAAAGCTACTATAAGTTACGAGAAACTATAACTTACTACGCTTAAAGTAATTAGTTATTTTAATAATAATATACCGCCGTTTACCTTAAGTAATAAGGCCCTTTTAGCCTTATAGTATACTTATTTAAATTCTCTCCGCCGCCCGCCCTCTCTCCTTTCCTTTCTTTTTTTTATAACTATATTTCCCTTTACCGCTAGCTATAGCCCGCTATACCTCGCTTACTCCTATATATATAACTTTCTTTACCTTAAGCTTATAATCCTTATACTCCCGTTTTAAGTCCCTTTATCGTTTAATATCTTCTATAGCTAAGACTAGCTATTCCGTAACTACCTCTTTAGCCCGCTCTCCTATAAGCCTTTACGCCTTTAATATAAAGGATATAAATAAGCTCTTAAGCTTTATAGAAACGAGGCGGCTATCCTTTATAGCTTTAAGTCCCTTAGCGAGAGCTAAAACCTTTAAGTTTAAGCCTCCGTATAAACCTACGCCGCTTTCTATAGCCGCGCTTAAGCTAATAGATTTAACTTAAACTATAGCATTATAAGGGACGGCCTATACTACCCTCTTTAAATACTTAACTTAAATAACTTACCTCCCGGCCTTATACCGTAGCGAGGTTTAGATAGCCGGTTTCGCGGCAACTTTGCTATACCTCTTACTTAGCTCTTACCGTCCGGAAGCCCCCGCCGCCTATATATTTTTTAGAGCGTAGCCGGAAAACTTTATTAGCGGAATAACTAGCCGATACTTAACGCCTTAAGGTTAGCTAACCTCGCTATAGTCCTAAGATTTATAGTAGCCGCTATAGCTAGTAAAAACCCGCTTTAGCTAAACGATTAAAACGATATCTACGCCGTCCTTAACTATATATTTAAGGCCTAGCTTAACTAGTTTATAGCCGGGTTTATAGCGGCGTTTTAAGCGACTACGGCTAAAACTCTATCTTACTTCGCATATAGTCTAGCCTATACTATAAAATCCCTTTCTTAGCTTATAGCCGCTATAAGCCTTAAGGACTTATTCGGTCCCGCTTAATAAACGCTCTTCCCGCTTACCGCTATGCTTAGCCCGGCTATATAAAGGCGTATAAGCGCCTTATTATAGTCTATCCGCTATCCCTCCTTAACTAAAGGAGATAGCGATAACTAGCCTCGTAATATATTCCGCCGCTTAATCTTATAAGAGCTATTAATAGTAACTAATATAATCCTTAATAGACTTTGCTTCGTAGGCTTATACTTTAGTAACGAGATTATAATAATCGGGAGTTTCCGCTTAGCTATAAACTACGCTAAGTTCTACTTATAGGCCTACGAAGAGTCTAAACGCGACTTAACTTTAACCTAAGGAATAAAGTTCTTAAGCTTTAATATCCGCTTTATCGGCCGCACTAACTACGCGCTTTATATTCTTGCTTTTAAGGCCCCCTTTATATAAAGGTTCTTTAAGACTATTAAGCACGTTTAAAACCTTAAAAGCAAGGAGTTAGGCACTAAGGCTATTAAGGACCTTATTACCCGCTTTTAAGCGGGAATATAGATATTTAATACCTTAGTGCTTATTATACTTATTAATATTAGCGGGATAGCGTACCTTTACCTTAATACCTTCTTAGTAGCTAGATACGCGTTAGTCGGCGGAAAGGCGTAGGTAGTAGCGCCGCGTAAAAAGGATAATAAGTTAGAAAGCCTAGCGACGGAGAGTAAAGGATAACTATAATAGCGGCAATAAGTAAGATATAATATCTCGCTTATAGGCGGCCTATAAGGCTAGTAAGTAAAACGGGAGACTTAGTAAAGGATTAAAAAACAGCGTAAAAAGGGTAAGTAAAATAATAATACGAGATAAGGCTTAAATAAAGCTAAACTCTTATAATATATCCCGCTAAGGAACTTAAGTATACCCCGGCGCGGAGACTTTTTACTGCCCGGTAAGGGCCTAAATATACGCCTTAAAGAAAAGTCGGAAAAACGTTACTATAAGTTCTAGCTAAACGCGCTAATTACCTTAATAAAAATAAAGCCGCACGATTAAATATAAAGTAAGGATTTACGATAAAGCCGCCTACTAACTATCTTAAGCTACCCGGCTACTATTAGCCGGATAGGCTAATAAAACTATTAAAGACTCCTTACTTTACTTTTAAGGAAGCCTTATAGAACCTTATAATAAGAACGCCCGGAGTATATACTATAAAGGCTCGCTTAAGGAGATACGATAAATATTACTAGTTAGACCCCGCTAAGGTTTCCGGGATATAACTACGGATAGTTAAGAGCCTACCTAACTATCGTTTACGATATATTTAACTATAAGAGATACTATAAAAACTATTAAGCGGATTCCGCTAATATCTTTAAGGGATTTTTAAGGATTTCCGCGGGATATCTTAATTATAGTTCGACCCGTTTTTAACTATAAAAGCACCTTAAAAGATATAGGATAAACCTTACCGCGATTTTTAAGGGATATCTAAGGATATTTAAGGGATTTCCCCGATTATAGTTTATAGTGTTTTTAACTAAGCTTATATTTAGTTTATTAAGCGATTTTATAAGGATATCTACGGTTTACTTTATATATAATAGATAGTATAGTTAAAGATCCTTAAAATTAGCTTAAAGAACTAAGTATAAAGTAGCTAGCTATGCCTTTAAGAAATAAATAAGCTTTTTACTATTTTTAAACCCCTATAAACGTTTATATATAGTAATTAGTCCGTTATACCGGCTTAACCGGCGGTAATTAGTCCGTAGTACCGGCCCCGACCGGCGGTAATTAGTTTGCAGTACCGGCCTTAACTAGCGGTAATTAGTCCGCGCCCTATCCCCTTATCCTTATGCTATAAGGCGTAGTAATAAGGTATTAAAAAAGTTCCTTATAGGATCTTTTTATAGGGATTGTTTAGCTTAGACTATTAAAAGCTTAGTAATAAAGTCTATCGCTATTATATAGTATAAAACCGGCGGGCTTTAAATTAAGATAAGCTATCTTAGCGTTTTACCTTAATCGGTTTAGTTATAATAATAAGTATTATAGCCGTCTACAACCTTATCTATATATCTACTAAGCTATAGGATTAAGAAGCTTTTAGATAAATCTTATTATATATAGGTACGGCCGGTATAAAAATATTTAGTATAAGCGTTTTTAACGATCTCCTTAGTATAAGTCTTAAAAATATATAGTCTTTAGCGTTTATCGTTCTTTATAAAGTATAGTAACCCTTATAACTAAAAGAATAAAAGTCTAAGGACCTTATCCTTATTATTAAGCTATACTATAATATTTGCTTACTATATATCCTTTATATATCTATCGATTATTTTCTAATAAAGCGGTAATTTAATTAATACTTTTATATAAAGGAACACGCGGTCCGTTATCTTATCTTCTTAAATACGTTTTAATTCCCCTTTTTAGTTTAAGGATACCGGCTTATCGACTTAATATAGTAAATATAAGAGCGCGTCCGGTATAACGTTTTCGACGCTTAAGATCTAGCATACCTTAAGCGGGAATTAGCTTAAGTATTAAAACGTAAGGATTAGCTTATTATTAGATTTTATACTAGTAAAAAATAAGGATATTTAATATACGATTTTATAAGTACTTATATAGTTAGTAAAGATAACTACTTATAGCGTTTTTACGGATAGTATTATAATACGTAACTTATATATTACTTATACTAAACTAGCTACTTTAAGTTCTATAAGCTAATATTAAGGTTCTCCGCTTAAAACGGCGCGGCGTAAGTAAATAATAAGCTAAACCTTAGTCCGGGCTAGTAGCGTCTTTTTATTTTATTTTATGCCTTCTTTTAAGTAAAAAGCTATAGCCGCTACTTTCTATTCTTAGGATACGTCTATCTAAATAAATAGTTATTAAGCAAAGTCGAAGTAGTAAATCGTTTAAGGCTTAGTAAGTTTTTTAGTTAAAATCGCGAAGGCCTCTTTTTCTTTTAAAGTAAGCTAAAAAGCGGCTTTTACGGCGTATTAAGCCCGTCCTTAGCCTTTTAAAGGGACTCCTTTTTCCTATCTTACTTAAAGTAGCTTCGTTTTTCGTTTTTATAAGATATTAACTTCCTTAACGAAATATAAGACTGTATAGCGTAGCTACTTAATAAGGCCGATCTATTTCTTAAGCTATTAAAAGTTCTTTAAAAACGCGATATCTATTAAGGCTTATACGCGTTTATCTATATTTATTAAGCTAATAGCGTCTACCTTAAATCTAAGGAGCTATATAGATAAGTACGCTAAAAGGGACTTTAGTCTAGATAAGGTAATATTATAATCGTAAAAGGCGCGGAATACGGCCTTTAAATATTAAAGGTATTCTTTAGCCGTGTTAAAGTAGATAATAATATTATTAATATAGGCCGCCGCGTATTCTTAGTATTTACGGAGGACGTTATTAATAAACCTTTAAACGTATATTAAGGAGTTTTTAAAGCTTATAAGTATTATTAATAATCTTTTTAGCCCGCGATAGCTTATAACTATAAACCTTTCTTTATAGTCTTAATAAACTAAGAACTAGTAAAAAAATAATTATACGTTTACCGCACTAATAAACTTCTTTCCTTAAAGGCGTTTAATTATATCGCTTTAAAGGGGCATTAAGTAAGCATTTAAGGTAATAATAGTATTAATTATTTATAAGTTTATAACTACTTATCCTTTTTCCTTTTTATTTACTATCTTTTATATTATAAATACTAGCGCCGTAAATAAGGTTAGCTTATAAACTTATTTTTATCGGCCTTATATAGTTAGCTAGCCGAATATCGTATTTACTACTTTCTTATCTTTATCGCTTAATAGGTATAATCTTAATACGACTTATTAGTATTGCTATCCTTTTACTAAAAGAATACGTATATATTCGGATTTATTTATATATACTACTCCCTTATCCTTTTAAAAGCGGGGAAATAATTAAAGGATATCTTAGACTTTTAATATATATTTTAAGACTTTAGCGTAAATCCGGACGCCTTTATTAGTAGTAAGTTCGGGTAAGTCTTTAGTTCGGCCGATTTTAAGTTTATAGTTTATAGTAAGATCTTTTTATAAAAAGTCCTTAGCGGGGTTTATTTTATCCGGATTTTCTATAAAGGCTTCCGCTAAAAAAGTAATAGCGTTAACCTTTTTATATAGCTAGAACTACTTATTAAGGTTTATAATTATCCTTACCTTTTAGCCTTAGCGGAGTACTAGTAGTTTCTTAAAATAGTTTATCGCTATAAAGCTCTTATAATCTTATATTATTATCTAAGGAAGCTTAAGGTTATTAGGGAAAAACATTATATTATGCCTTAATAGCGGCGCTTAGACCTATATAGGTAAAGCGTAGCTAGAACTAGCTAAAATCGTTATAGTAATTAAGTAGATTACTTATCTATATATTACTAGTCTTAGCTAGATTATCTTAACTTTAACTTTAATCCCTTTATAGGCCCCGATTTATAAGACTAATATAAAGTTAATAAGGTCCTTTTAATAAGGAACTAAAAAGTTTTAGCTAAGTAATATATTAGCTGCTTAGCGTTTTACTATTTAAGCGCCGATCCTTACCTTTATAACTATAAAGCTACTATTTAGCCTTCTTAGTATATATATAGTAAATTCCGCCTATTTAATAGTAGCTATCCTTCTTACTCCTTAAATAAGAATTCGTTAAGAAAAGTTTATAGTTACGTCTTAAAAGGTCTTTACTAAGTTAGCTTAAATAAGGCTTTAGTTTACCCCGGTATTTATATAAGCTTTAATACTTATCTTAGGCCCTTCTTTTCTATAGACTAGTAAGCGTATATAGGTAAATTATAACGGCTTATTAAAGTTTAATAGCTAAACGTCGGGGGAAGCCTTAACTATCTAAACGCTTTATAGCTTCCGAATAACTACTTACTATACTAAGCTACGTTTTTATATAGCAATATCTTAGTTAAGGTTAAGAGGGTATTTATCTTTAACGTATTAATAAAGTTTATTCTTTAAGGGGAATGCTTCGCTATAAAATCTATATACTTTATCGGCCTCCTATACTAAGTTTATTATAGTATAGATTATAGTTTCCTTTAAGCTTTTATTAATATCTAACTAAGCTCCTTTTATATTATACTCTTTATCTTTTAAATAGTTATTAGTCTTTACTATAATTCCTTCTTTAGTCGCGGGGTATGCCCGCTTTAGCTTTAGTATTAATAAGCGTATAGTCTTAAAAGTCCTTTCTCTCTTAAGCTAAAAGATCTTAGCTTAAGTTCTTATTTATTTAAGCGGATTTCTCCTTTAACTTAGCGAGCGCTATAAGGACTATAGTATATCTACCTTTACTAAGCGGTTTAAAAACGTAACCTTTAGCCCCGGTAAGCCCTTAATAGATAGCTAAGGCGTCCCGGACTATTTTTTAAGTATATATAGGGTATAGCTAGTCGGCCCTTGCTTTTTTATAAGTTAAACCTATTTCTTTCGCGCTAATAAGTGCTTTTAAGATCCTTAAGTATATTTAACTTATAATTAAGGAAGAATTTCCTTATATTCGTTAATCTATTTATTAATATCCTTATTTCTTACTAAACGTTATAAGGATTCTTATAAATAAACGTCTAGCTTTTAGTAGATTACTATAGTTAAGTAGTATAGCTAATAAAGCGCGGCCTTAGCTTTATATTATAAGCGCGATATTTAAGACTTAAAGTCGGATCTTATTACTATATCTTTAATAGTAAAGTGCTCTTTATTAAGTGCTTATATCGCTATATTTAAGCGGATTTTAAACCGTTTTTATAAAGCGGAGATTTATTAGCTTAGTCTAATGCTAAGCTCGCTAAGTTCTTTTTATTATAGTTTTAAAAGGTCCTTAAAATACTATTTTGCCGTTTTTCTTTAAAGGAAAAAAGGCAATTAAATAGCTAATTCGTCTATATAAGCCTTGCCTTTATTAGCGTTTTAGCGGATAAAGTTAATAAAACGGTCTACTCCTTAAAATATACTAGCTTTATCATCTTCTTAAACTTTATTAAAGGATACTTTTAGCGGTCTTAATAAGTTAAATCTCCTTATATCTTTAGCTTATAGTTAAGGTTTTTCTTAAGGCTTAATAAACGCGTTTTCTTTTCTTAGTACTTAAAGGAGACTAAGGAATTATTCGTTTAATATTACTACTATTCTTACTAAAAGGCTTAAAGTTATACTTAGTCTTAGTATCTATATACTTAGTATAAATAAGTTTAGCTTATTAAAGGTATTGCTTACCGCGTTTTTATTGCTTATTATTAAGGTCTTAGTCTTAATACTCTCGCTAAGCGCTTAACCTTCTATTTTATACGCGTCCCGGAATTTAGTACGCTATAAAGCTCTTAGCGTAAGAGGCTTATTTTTATTAATTAAAAGTCCCGAAAATACTTTAATTCGCATAGCTATAGTAAATAAGGCTAAATAGTAATACTAAACTAAAAAACTATTAAGTATCCTTTAAAGCGGATTTCCGGTTAAGGCCTTTAAGCTAAACTTTATTAGTAGTATGCGGTAGAAATATCTACTAAGCTTATTATCTTAAGGAAAAAGTAACTTTATTATAAGCTCGATTTAAAGGGTATTTAGTAAGCGGGGAGCCGGATAGTTTTAAAGTCGGCTTATCCTTACTTCTTTTATTTAAAGGATAATCGATCTATTTAAGTAATACTAAATTTAGTTTACTTAGTTATATAGGTTTTATTATATTATAGTTTATCTTTTATTAGTATTTTAAAAGCGGATTGCCTCTTAAAGGGTAGTAGTCTTTGCTTTGCTAAGTAAGACTCGTTTTACGTCCCGTTTAGCTCCGTAAGCTATCGCGGTATAATACCTTAAAAAAGAGTAAAGGAGATTATTAAACTAGTATACCCGGTAAGCTATAGCCTTTTTTACTTTTACGGCCTACTTATCTTAAAGTTCTATTATAAGCGCGTTAAAGAAAAGGTGCTTATTATTAAGGTTAAACTTAAAGGCTAATAAAAGCTTCTTACTAAAGAAAATATTATTTAGTATTTAACTTCTTATAGAATAAGTACTTAATCGTGTAATATAGTCGCTTTTAGCTTAGCGGATATTTAAGGGATTTCCGTTTAAATAGGTAGGAATTGCTACTATTTTCTACGCTTTATAGTATAAGGATAAGGGGATAAGGCGCGGACTAATTACCGCTAGTTAAAGCTAGTACTATAAACTAATTGCTACTAGTTAAGGCCGGTACTATAAACTAATTACCGCTAGTTAAGCCGGTATAATAAATTAATTACTATACTTAAATATATATAAGGGTTTAAAAATAGTAAAAAGCTTATTTATTCTTAAAAGTATAGCTAGCTACTTTATACTTAGTTCTTTAAGCTAATTTTAAGGATCTTTAACTATACTATTTATAATGCGTAAATAAACTATAAATATCCTTATAAAATCACTTTATAAACTAAGTATAAGCCTAGTTAAAAACACTATAGATTATAATTAAGGAAATCCTTTTAATATCCTTAAATATCCTTTAAAAATTGCGATAAGGTTTATCTTATATTTTCTAAGGTGCTTTTATAGTTAAAAATAGGTTAAACTATAGTTAGGATATCTTATAAAAATCCTTAAAAATCCCTTAAAGATACCGGCTAAATCCGTTTAATAGTTTTTATAGTATCTCTTATAGTTAAAGACGTCGTAAGCTATAGTTAAGTAGGCTACTAACCCTTTATAGTTGTATCCCGGAAGCCTTAGCGGGGTCCGATTAGTAATATTTATCGTATCTCCTTAAGCAAGCCTTCGTAATACGTGCTTTAAGCGTTCCCGTCGCGGGGTTTCGTAAGGCTCCTTAAAAGTAAAGTAAGGAGTCCGGGCGTGGCCGTTTAGATTCCGTAACACGCTACTACGAAGGCTACTTAATTTTAGTTAGGCTAGCTTAAGGCGGCTTAATATAAGTATATAAAGATACCTTTTTTATAACGAGATCGATAAACTTAGTTATAGCTTAAGGTCTCTTATAGTATTATAAGAGAGATTGTTAGCTTAAGGTAATATAAAGGGAAAAGGATTAAAAGGAGGACGCGGTAAGGGCAATAAAAGCGCTTATAGCTTTACTAATAATACCGGTAGTAATATAGCTATATCGCTGCTTAGTAGTACCGGTAGTAATATAGCTACTAATAGTGCCGCCGGGCAGCGATAAAGGCATTAAGCAGCGTTAAGGGTATTAAAGGCGCGCTTATAACTTCGCCTGCGGTATTAGTAAGGCCCGGATTAATTAACGGACCGCGTTATACGCATATCTTATAAGAGCTTTAAAGATGCGTTTTTTAAGCGAATTAAGCTATAGCTAAGAGCGCTACGTATAAGCTACGTATATAAGCTACGTATATAGGCTGCGTATATAAGCGTAAGCGGGCGCGCGGGCATTTAAAAAGTACGGGTACTTACTATACGCAGGCGGTATAAATAAGCAAGGCGGGCTAGCGTTAGTAAGTATCTTTAAAATAAGGCGTAAGTATAAATAAAAATATATATAAGTATAAATAGTAATACTTAAGATATTTAAAGGATTTCCTTAACTATAATTTATAATATTTTTAACCGGGCTTATACTTAGTTTATTAAGTAATTTTATAAGGATATCTATAGTTTATTTATATATTAATAATAAATAAAAGGATAATATAGTTAAAGATCTTAAAAATTAGCTTTAAAAACTAAGTATAAAGTAGCTAGCTATACCTTAAAGAAAAAATAAGCTTTTTACTATTTTTATACTTTTATATATATTTATATTTAATAATTAGTCTATTATATTAGCTTAATTAATAATAATTAGTTTATAGTACCGGCTTTAATTAGCAGTAATTAGTTTATAGTACCGGCCTTAATAAATAATAATTAGTCCGCGCCTTATTCCTTTATCCTTATATAATTAAGCGTAGTAAATAGTAATAATTCGTACTTATTTAAACGGAAATCCTTTAAATATCTGCTAAGCTAAAAGCGATTATATCGTACGATTAAGTACTTATCTTATAAGAAGTTAAATACTAAACGATATTTTCTTTAGTAAAAAGCTCTTAGTAGCTTTTAAGTTTAACCTTAATAATAAGCACCTTTTCTTTAACGCGCTTATAATAAAACTTTAAGATAAGTAAGCTATAAAAGCGGAAAAAGCCGCGGCTTACTAAGTATACTAGTTTTATAATCTCCTTTACCCCTTTTAAAGGTATTATACCGCGATAGCTTATAAAGCTAAAGAGAATATAAAATTAGTCTTACTTAACTAAGCTAAAACTACCGCTTTTTAAAAGGTAATCTGCTTTAAAAATATTAATTAAAGATAGACTATAAAACGATAAAACCTATATAATTAAGTAAAATAAATTCGGTATTACTTAAATAGATTAAATATCTTTTAAATAAAAGAAGTAAGGATAAGCTAACTTTAAAACTACTTAGCTCTTTACTTACTAAATACCCTTTAAATTAAGCTTATAATAAAGTTACTTTTTTCTTAAAACAATAAGCTTAGCGGATATTTTTATTATATACTACTAATAAAGTTTAGTTTAAAGGCCTTAATTAAAAATCCGCTTTAAAGGATACTTAGTAGTTTCTTAGTTTAGTATTACTATCTAGCTTTATCCGCTATAGCCGTGCTAATTAAAGCATTTTCGGCACTTTTAATAAATAAAAATAAGCCTTTTACGATTAGTATACTAAATTTTAAGACGCGTATAAGATAAAAGGTTAAGCGCTTAATAGTAGTATTAAGACTAAGACTTTAATAATAAGCGATAAAAACGCAGGAAGTAATATTTTTAGTAAGCTAAACTTATTTATACTTAGCGCGTAGATATTAAGACTAAATATACCTTTAAGCTTTTTAGTAAGAATAATAATAATATTAAATAAATAATTTCTTAATCTCCTTTAAGTATTAAGAAAAGAAGATATACTTATTAAGCCTTAAAAAAACCCTTAATTATAAGCTAAGGATATAAGGAGATTTAACTTATTAAGACCGTAAAAAGTATCTTTTAATAAAGTCTAAAAAAATAATAAAGCTAGTATATTTCGAGGAGTAGACCGTTTTATCGACTTTATCCGCTAAAACGCTAATAAAGGCGAGGCTTATATAGATAAATTAGCTATTTAATTGCCCTCTTTTCCTTAAAGAAGTATAGCGGAATAGTATTTTAAAAACCTTTTAAAACTATAATAAAAAGAACTTAGCAAGCTTAGCATTAAGCTAAGCTAATAGATCTTTACTTTATAAAAACGGTTTAAAATCCGCTTAATATAGCGATATAAGCACTTAATAAGGAGCACTTTACTATTAAAGATAAAGTAATAAGGTCTAACTTTAAGTCTTAAATATCGCGCTTATAATATAAAGCTAAAGCCGCGCTTTATTAGCTAAACTACTTAATTATAATAATTTTTTAAAAGCTAAACGTTTATTTATAAAAATCCTTATTATATTTAGTAGGAAATAAAGATATAAATAAATAGATTAATAGATATAAGGAAATTCTTCCTTAGCTATAAGTTAAATATATATAAGGATCTTAAAAGTACTTATTAATATAAAAAAATAGGTTTAACTTATAAAAAGGTAAGGGCTAATTAGCTCTACTTTATATATACCTAACGAATAGTCTAGGACGCCTTAGCTATTTATTAAAGGCTTACTAAGGCCGTAGGTTTTGTTTTTAAACTACTTAGTAAAAGTAAATATATAATAAGCCTTATAGCGCTAACTAAGTTAAGAGAGAAACTTATTTAAATAGCTAGGAATATAAGTTAAGGTCTTTTAGCTTAAGAAAGAAAAGAAAAAACCTTTAAGACTATATACTTACTAATACTAAAGCTAAAGCGAGTATACTTTATAATTAAAAAAGAAACTATAGTAAAGGCTAATAATAATTTAAAGGATAAAGAGTATAATATAAAAAGAGCTTAAATAAATATTAATAAAAGCTTAAAAGAAACTTTAATCTATACTATAGCAAACTTAGTTTAAAAGGCTAATAAAGTATATAGATTTTATAATAAAGCATTCCTCTTAAAAAATAAGCTTTATTAGTATATTAAAGATAAATACCTCTTTAACCTTAGCTAAGATATTGCTATATAAATACTACGCCTTATAGTATAAGGATAAGGGGATAAAGCGCGGACTAATTACCGCTAATTAAAGCCGGTACTACGGACTAATTACCGCTAGTTAAGGCTAGTACTATAAACTAATTACCGCTAGTCGGGCCGGTATAATAAACTAATTACCGCACGTAAATATATATATAGGTTTAGAAATAGTAAAAAGCTTATCTATTCTTAAAGGTATAGCTAGCTACTTTATACTTAGTTCTTTAAGCTAATTTTAAGGATCTTTAACTATACTATCTATAGTATATAGATAAACCGTAGATATCCTTATAAAATCGCCTAATAAACTAAATATAAGCCCGGTTAAAAATACTATAAACTATAGTTAAGGAAATCCCTTAAATATCCTTAAATATCCTTTAAAAATCGCGGTAAGGTTTATCTTATATCTTTTAAGGTGCTTTTATAGTTAAAAACGGGTCGAACTATAATTAAAATATCCCGCGGAAATCCTTAAAAATCCTTTAAAGATACTAGCGGAATCCGCTTAATAGTTTTTATAATATCCTTTATAGTTAAAGACGTTATAAACTATAATTAAGTAAGCTCTTAACCCTTTATAGTATTATCTTAAAGACCTTAGCGGGGTCCGACTAGTAATATTCGGTATATCTCCTTAAGTAAGCCTTTATAGTACGTGCTCTAAGCGTTCTTATCGCGGGGTTTTATAAGGCTTCCTTAAGAGTAAAGTAAGGAGTCTAAGTATAGCCGTTTAAATTTTATAATAACTCCTTTAAGTAAAAAAGAAAAGCTAACGTCCTTATCGGTTTAAAAGTAAGAATAAAGTAAAGGGGGTGCTAAGTAATAGCTTTATAGTAGCGTTTTTATACCGTATTAGTAGTACGCCGTCTTTATCTTTCCGATAGTTTTTTCGGCCTATTTAGCTAATAGTAGCTAGGTAGCTTAAGATAGTTAGTAAGCGGCTTTATTATAAATCCTTACTTTATATTTAGTTATATAGCTTTATTCTTATTAAAGCGATTAGCGCGTCTAGCTAAAACTTATAGTAAAGTTTTCTAACTTTTCTTTAAGGCGTGCGTTTAGGCCTTTATTAAGTAGTAAGGAGTCTCCGCGCTAAGGAATACTTAAGTTCCCCGGCGGGATATATTATAAAAGACTAGCTTTATTTAAGCCTTATTTTATATTATTATCTTACTTACCCTTTTTATACCGTTTTTAATCCTCCGCTAAGTCTCTTATTTTATATACTAGCCTTATAGGCCGCCTATAAGCGAGATATTATATCTTACTTACTACCGCTATTATAATTATCCCTCGCTTTTTATCGCCGGGCTTTTTAACTTATTATCCTTTTTACGCGGCGCTACTACTTACGCCTTTCCGCTAACTAACGCGTATTTAGCTACTAAGAAGGTATTAAGGTAAAGGTAGGCCGTCCTATTAATATTAATAGGTATAGTTAGTATTAAGGTATTAAACGTTTATATTCCCGCTTAAAAGCGGGTAATAAGGTCTTTAATAGCTTTAATACTTAACTCCTCGCTTTTAAGGTTTTAAACGTGCTTAATAGTCTTAAAGAACCTCTATATAAAGGGGGCCTTAAAAGTAAGAATATAAAGCGCGTAGTTAGTATAGCTAATAAAGCGGATATCGAAGCTTAAAAACTTTATTGCTTAGGTTAAAGTTAAGTCGCGTTTAAACTCTTTATAAGCTTATAAGTAGAACTTAGCGTAGTTTATAGCTAGGCGGAAACTCCCGATAATTATAATCTCGTCGCCGGAGTATAGGCTTATAAAGCTAGGTTTATTAAGGATTATATTAGTTACTATTAGCGGCTTTTATAAAACTAAGCGGTAGAATATATCGCGAGGCTAGTTATCGCTATCTCCTTTAATTAAAGAAGGATAGCGGATAAACTATAGTAAGGCGCTTATACGCCTTTATATAGCTAGGCTAAGCATAGCGGTAAGCGGAAAAAGCGTTTGCTAAGTAAGACTAAATAAGTCCTTAAGGCTTATAGCGGCTATAAGCTAAGAAGGGGATTTTATAGTATAGGCTAAACTATATATAAAGCGAGATAGGGTTTTAGCTATAATAGCTTAAAAGGCCGCTATAAACCTAGCTATAAACTAGTTAAGCTAGGCTTTAAATATATAGTTAAGGATAGCGCGGACGTCGTTTTAATCGTTTAGCTAAAGCGGGTTTTTATTAGCTATAGCAGCTACTATAAATCTTAAGACTATAGCGAGGTTAGCTAACCTTAAGGCGTTAAGTATTAGCTAGTTATTCCGCTAATAAAGATTTCCGGCTACGCCTTAAAAAATATATAGGCGGCGGGGGCTTCCGGATAGTAAGAGTTAAGCGGGAGGTATAGCTAAGTTGCTGCGAAACCGGCTATTTAGACCTCGCTATAGTATAAGGCTAAGAAGTAAGTCGTCTAAGTTAAGTATTTAAAGAGGGTAGTATAAGCCGTCCTTTATAGTACTATAGTTTAGGTTAAATCTATTAGCTTAAGCGCGGCTACGGAAGGCGGTATAGGTTTATATAAAAGCTTAAACCTAAAGGTTTTAACTCTCGCTAAGGGACTTAAGGCTATAAAGGATAGCCGCCTCGTTTCTATAAAGCTTAAAGGCTCGCTTATATCCTTTATATTAAAAGCGTAAGGGCTTATAAGAAAGCGGGCTAAAAAAGTAATTACGAAATAGCTAGTCTTAGCTATAAAAGATATAAAACAATAAAAAGACTTAAAACGGGAGTATAAGGATTATAAGCTTAAGGTAAAGAAGGTTATATATATAAGAGTAAGTAAGGTGCGGCGGGCTATAGCCGGCGGTAAAGGGAAATATAATTATAAAAAGAAAAAAGGAAAAGAAAGAGGGCGGGCGGTAAAGAGAATTTAAATAAGTATACTATAAGGCTAAAAGGGCCTTATTACTTAAGGTAAACGGCGGTATATTATTATTAAAATAACTAATTACCTTAAGCGTTATAAGTTATAGTTTCTTATAACTTATAATAGCTTTTAAGTCTTATACTTAGGCTTAACCGCTTAATTCTCTTAGTTAAAGAGCTTTATATTAAGTTATAAAAGCCGCGCGTTATGCTTTTATTTAAACTACTTAAGTAGCTAACTCCTCTTATGCTTTTTTAAAGGCTTTTATAATCTTTAGCGAGAAGACCGCTTTTTTATTTACTTATAAGTTATAGCTACTTAGCTAGCCTTTTTAAGCTATAAGGAACTCCTTTTTTAGCTTTCCGCCGCCTTTCTTTATTATATAGCTTTATAGGATTCGTTTTACTTTTTACTTATTTAAGTAAGGTATCCCTTTATCTTAAACTAGTCTTAAGTATATAGCTAGCTCGTCCGCTAAGCGTAGTTATACTACTAAAATAACTAAATAAATATTAAGGGACCTTTTTATATTTAACCGGTATATAAGCTATCCTACTTTAGCGGTAACTTTAAACGGCTTAGTGCGTCTTTCTTAAAGCTTTGCTAGTTTACTATCCGCGACATAATAGCCTTTATTAAGCTATAGCTAGACTTAATCGCTAAGCTTAAATTCTAGTAGGCGGTATTTCTTATTATATCTATCTTTTATAGCGGCTTAAGTATAGGCGATAGCTAACTTAGCTTCTTTTTATAGGACTTCTTAGTTTCGTAAGTATAAGTAGTTATTAAAGAACTAAAGGCCGTTATTTATTCTTATCCTTATAATAAGCTTACTAAAGGCCGCGTAAATTACTAAGAAGAAAGAATTATTAAGGCTAAACTAAAGGGCGATTAGTATATTAGTTTAGCGTAAGTCTAGGAAATTAGTAGTAAAGAATCGTAGCGCGATTTTTATAGTTTAGTTTCGCCTTTTTAATAGGCTATCGGTTTAAGGGTGCTAAGCGGTAAATATAAAAAGCTTTAATTTAAAGGCTTACTATAAGGTCCGCTAAAATACTAAGGTAAACTTTATATCCTAGTTAGAGATTATCCCCTTTAAAATCCCTTAGTTAGCGCGGAGCAGTTTAGTATATAACGCTTATACTTAGTCTTCCGCTATAAACTAGTTATTACTTAAGATAAAGAGATATATCTTTAAGAATTTATTAGTTATAGTTAGTAAAGTATTAAAGAAGTTCCTTATAAGATCTTTTTATAAGAATTATTCGGCTTAGATTACTAAGAGCCTAGTAATAAAGTCTATCGCTATTATATAGTATAGAACTAGTAGGCTTTAAATCGGGATAAGCTATCTTAATATCTTACTTTAATTAGTTTAGTTATAGTAATAAGTATCGTAGCCGTCTATAACCTTATTTATATATTTACTAAGCTATAGGATTAAGAAGCTTTTAGATAAGTCTTATTATATATATATACGGCTAGTATAAAAGTATTTAGTATAAGTATCTTCGACGATCTCCTTAGCGTAGGTCTTAAGGATATATAGTCTTTAGCGTCCGTTATTCTCTATAAAGTATAGTAACCCTTATAACTAAAAGAATAAAAGTCCGGGGACCCCGTCCTTATCGCTAAGTTACGCTATGATTTTTACTTACCGTATATCTTCTATATATCCGTTGATTATTTTTTAGCGGAGCGGCAATTCGATTAATACTTTTGCATAAAGAAATACGTAGTCCGTTATCTCGTTTTCTTAAATACGTTTTAATTCCCCTTCTTAGTTTAGGGATACCGGCCTATTATCTTAGTGCGGTAAACGTAAAAGCGCGTCCGGCATAACGTTTTCGACGCTTAGGATATAATATACCTTAAGCGGGAATTAGCTTAAGTATTAAGACGCGAGGACTAGCTTATTATTAGATTTTATACTAATAAAGAATAAGGATTTCTAATATATAATTTTATAGGTGCTTATATAGTTAGTAAAGATAACTACTTATAGCGTTCTTACGGATAGTACTATAATGCGTAGCTTATATACTGCTTATACTAAACTAGCTACTTTAAGTTTTATAGGCTAATATTAAGGTTCTCCGCCTTAAAGGGCGTAGCTTAAGTAAATAATAAGCTAGACCTTAGTTCGGGCTAGTAGCGTCTTTTTATCCTATTCCGTACTTTTTTTTAAGTAAAAAGCTATAGCCGCTACTTTATATTCTTAAGATATATCGATTTAAATAAATAGTTATTAAGCAAGGTCGAAGTAGTAAATCGTTTAAAGCTTAGTAAGTTTCTTAGTTAAGATTGCGAAGGCCTCTTTTTCTTTTAAAGTAGGCTAAAAAGCAGCTTTCGCGGCGTATTAAGCTTATCTTTAGCCCCTTAAGGGGACTCCTTCTTCTTATCTTACTTAAAGTAGCTCCGTCTTTCGTTTTTATAAGACGTTAACTTCTTTAGCGAAATACGGGACTATATAGCGTAGCTACTTAATAAGGCCGATCTATTTCTTAAGCTATTAAAAGTTTCTTAAGAACGCGATATCCTTTAAAGCTTATACGCGTTTATCTATATTTATTAAGCTAATAGTATTTACCTTAAATCTAAGGAGCTATATAGATAGGTATGCTAAGAAAGACTTTAGTCCGGATAAGGTAATATTATAGTCGTAAAAAGCGCGGAATACGGCCTTTAAATATTAAAAGTATTCTTTAGCCGTATTAAAGTAGATAATAATATCGTCGATATAGGCCGCTATATATTCTTAGTGTTTATAAAAGACGTTATCGATAAACCTTTAAACGTATACTAAGGAGTTCTTAAAGCTTATAAGTATTATTAATAATCTTTTTAGCCCGCGATAGCTTATAACTATAAACCTTTCTTAGTAGTCTTAGTAAACTAAGAACTAGTAAAAAAACGATCGTGCGTTTACTATATTAATAAACTTCTTTCCTTAAAGGCGTTTAATTATATTGCTTTAAAAGGGCATTAAGTATATATTTAAAGTAGTAACGGCGTTAATCCTTTATAAGTCTATAACTACTTATCCTTTCTCCTTTTTATCTACTATCTTCTATACTATAAATACTAACGCCGCGAATAAGGTTAGCCCGTAAACTTATTTTAATCGGCCTTATACGGTTAGCTAGCTAAATATCGTATTTACTACCTTCTTATCTTTATCGCTTAATAGGTATAATCTTAATACGACTTATTAGTATTGCTATCTTTTTACTAAAGGAATACGTATATATTCGGATTTATCTATATATACTACTCCTTTATCCTTTTAAAGGCGGGGAAACGATTAAAGGATATCTTAAACTTTTAATATATATTTTAAGTCTTTAGCGTAAATCTAAACGCCCTTATTAATAGTAAGTTTAAGTAGGTCCTTAGTTCAGCTAATTTTAAGTTTATAGTTTATAGTAAAATCCTTTTATAGGAAGTCTTAAGCGGGGTCTATTTTATCCGGATTTTCTATAAAGGCTTCCGCTAAGGGAGTAGTAGCGTCGACCTCCTTATATAGCTAAAACTGCTCGTTAAGGTCCGTAATTATCCTTACCTTTTAGCCTTAGCGGAGTACTAATAGTTCCTTAAAATAGTTTATCGCTATAAAGCTCGTATAATTCTATATTATTATCCGGGCGAGCCTAGGGTTATTAAGGAAAAATATTATATTATGCCTTAACGGCGGCGCCTAGACTTATATAAGTAAGGCGTAGCTAGAATTAGCTAAAATCGTTATAGTAACTAAGTAAATTACTTATCTATATATCGCTAGTCTTAACTAAACTATCTTAACTTTAGCTTTAATCCCTTTATAGGCCTTAATCTATAAAACTAATATAAAGTTAATAAGGTCCCTTAAGCAAAGAACTAAAAAGTCTTAACCGAGTAATATATTAGCCGCTAAGCGTTTTACTATCTAAGCGCTAATTCTTACCTTTATAATTATAAAGCTACTATCTAGCCTTCTTAGTATATAAGCGGTAAATTCCGCTTATTTAATAGTAGCTATTCTTCTTACTCCTTAAATAAGAATTCGTTAAAAGGAGTTTATAGTTATATCTTAAAAGGTCTTTACTAAGTCGGCTTAAATAAGGCTTTAGTTTGCCCTAGTATCTATATAAGCTTTAATACTTATCTTAGGCCCTTTTTTTCCGTAAACTAATAAGCGTATATAAGTAAATCGTAATAGCTTATCGGGGTTTAATAGCTAGACGTTAAGGGAAGCCTTAACTATTTAAACGCTTTATAGCTTCCGAATAACTACTTACTATACTAAGCTACGTCTTTATATAGCAACGTCTTAGCTAAGGTTAAGGGGGTGTTTATCTTTAATATATCGGTAGAGCTTATTCTTTAAGGGGAATGCTTTACCGTAAAATCTATATACTTTATTAGCCTCCTATACTAAGTCTACTATAGTATAGATTATAGTTTCTTTTAAGCTTTCGTTAGTATTTAACCGGGCTTTTTTTATATCGTACTCTTTATCCTTTAAATAGTTATTAGTCTTTACTATAGTTCCTTTTTTAGTCGCGGGGTATACCCGTTTTAGCTTTAGCGTTAGCGAGTATATAGTCTTAAAGGTCCTTTCTCTTTTAAGCCGGAGGACCTTAACTTATATTCTTAACTATTTAAGCGGGTTTCTTCCTTAACTTAGTAAGCGCTATAAGGCCCGAGGTATATCCGTTTTTACCGGGCGGTCTAAAAACATAACCCTTAGTCTTAGCAAGCCTTTAATAAATAGCTAGGGCGTCTTAAACTATCCTTTAAGTACGTACGGGGTATAGCTAGTCGGCCCTCGCCTTTTTATAAGTTAGCCTTATTTCTTTCGCGCTAGTAAGTACTTTTAAAATCCTTAAGTATATTTAACTTAAAGCTAAGGAAGAATTTCCTCGTATTTATTAATCTATCTATTAATATCCTTATTCCTTATTAAGCGTTATAAGGATTCTTATAAGTAAACGTCTAGCTTTTAATAAATTACTATAATTAAGTAGTCTAGCTAGTAAAGCGCGGCCTTAGCTTTACGTTATAAGCGTAATATTTAAGACTTAAAGTTAGATCTTACTACTATATCTTTAATAATAAAGTGCTTTTTATTAAGTGCTTATATTACTATATTTAGGCGGATTTTAAACCGTTTTTATAAGGCGGATATTTATTAGCTTAGTTTAACGCTAAGCTTACTAAGTTCTTTTTATTATAGTTTTAAGAGGTCCTTAAAATATTATTCCGCCGCACTTTCTTAAAAAAAGGAGGGCAATTAAATAGCTAATTTATCTATATAGGCCTTACCTTTATTAGCGTTTTGGCGGATAAAGTCGATAAAATAGTTTACTCCTTAAAATATACTAACCTTATCGTTTTCTTAAACTTTATCGAAAGATACTTTTAAAGGTCTTAATAAGTTAAATCTCCTTATATCCTTAGCTCGTAGTTAAGGTTTTTCCTAAGGCTTAATAAGCGCGTCTTTTTTTCTTAATATATAAAGGAGACTAAGGAATTATTCGTTCGATATTACTACTATTCTTACTAAGGGGCTTAAAGCTATACTTAGTCTTAGTATCTACGCGCTTAGTATAAATAGGTTTAGCCTACTAAGGGTATTACTTACCGCGTCCTTATCGCTTATTATTAAGGTCTTAGTCTTAATACTTTTGCTAAGTACTTAACCTTCCGTTTTATACGCGTCCCGGAATCCGGTATGCTATAAGGCCCCTAGCGTAAAAGGCTCGTTTTTATTAATTAAGAGTCCCGAAAATGCCTTAATTAGCGTAGCTATAGCGAATAAGGCTAAATAGTAATATTAAACTAAAAAACTGCCGGGTATTCTTTAAGGCGGATTTCCGGTTAAGGCCCTTAAGCTAAACTTTATTAGTAGTATATAGTAAAAATATCCGCTAAGCTTATTATCTTAAGGAAAAAGTAACTTTATTATAAGCTTAATTTAAAGGGTATTTAGTAAGCGGGGAGCTAAATAGTTTTAAGGTCGGCTTATCTTTACTTTTTCTATTTAAAGAATAATCGATCCGTTTAAGTAATACCGAATTTAGTTTACTTAGTTATATAAATTTTATCGTTTTATAGTCTATCTTTTATTAGTATTTTAAAAGCGGATTGCCTTTTAAAAGGTAGTAGTCTTAGCTTAGCTAAGCGGGACTCGTTTTACGTCTTATTTAGCTTTATAAGCTATTATAGTATAGTACCTTAAAAAAGGGTAAAGGAGATTATTAAACCGGTATGCTTAGTAAGCCGCGGCCTCTTCCGCTTTTATAGCTTACTTATCTTAAAGTTTTATTATAAGCGTATTAAGGAAAAGGTACTTATTATTAAAGTTAGACTTAAAGGCTAATAAAAGCTTTTTACTAAAAAAAATATCGTTTAGTATTTAACT
Source organism: Ophiocordyceps robertsii (assembly GCA_027405785.1). Taxonomy (NCBI): domain Eukaryota; kingdom Fungi; phylum Ascomycota; class Sordariomycetes; order Hypocreales; family Ophiocordycipitaceae; genus Ophiocordyceps; species Ophiocordyceps robertsii. The sequence goes on along the minus strand of JAPEBW010000035.1, from coordinate 99,675 downwards.
TTTTATAGGATAAGTACTTAATCGTGCGATATAGTCGCTCTTAGCTTAGCGGATATTTAAGGGATTTCCGTTTAAATAAGTAGGAATTACTACTAATTACTACGCTTTATAGCATAAAGATAAGGGGATAAAGCGCGGACTAATTACCGCTAATTAAGGCCGGTACTATAAACTAATTACCGCTAGTTAAGCCGGTATAATAAACTAATTACTATATATAATCGTATATAGGGGTTTAGAAATAGTAAAAAGCTTATTTATTCTTAAAAGTATAGCTAGCTACTTTATACTTAGTCCTTTAAGCTAATTTTAAGGATCTTTAACTATACTATTTATAGTATATAGAATAAACCGTAAATATTCTTATAAAATCGCTTAATAAACTAAGTATAAGCTTAGTTAAAAATACTATAAACTATAATCGGGGAAATCCCTTAAATATCCTTAAATATCCCTTAAAAATCGCGATAAGGTTTATCCTATATCTTTTAAGGTGCTTTTATAGTTAAAAACGGGTTAAACTATAGTTAGAATATCCCGCGGAAATCCTTAAAAATCCCTTAAAGATACTAACGGAATCCGCTTAATAGTTTTTATAATATCTCTTTTAATTAAAGACGTTATAAACTATAGTTAAGTAGGCTCTTAACCTTTCGTAGTTATATCCCGGAAACCTTAGCGGGGTTTAACCGGTAATATTTGTTATATCTCCTTAAGCGAGCCTTTATAGTGCGTGCTCCGGGCATTCCCGTTACGGGGTTCCGTAAGGCTTTTTTAAGAGTAAAGTAAGGAGTTTAAGCGTGGCCGTTTAAATTCCGTAATAGGCGGCGGCTATTTATATAATTAAATAAAAAGAGAACTAAATATTTACGGCGTTCCTCCTTAAGTTTAAGTAAAGGCTTTTTAAGGTAAGAGGGAGGTTATAGCTATATAATATATAGATCGTATTTTTAAAAGGCGCTTTAAGCCTTTACTTTAAGGAGGCACTTATAATAGTTAACCTTTTAACCTTAAGCTTTTTAGCGTATATTAATTAAGTAGCGTAGATTGTAGTAAAGCTAAAAAAGGTTTAGTAAACTAAGTAACCGTTTTAAAGCCGGAAGAAGGTAATAAGGGGAGTAGCTTAAGACTAAAAAGACTTAAAGGGCAATACTTTAATAAGTAGAATTAACGCTATAACTTAGCTAAGAGGAGGATAAAGCCGGCTTAATATATAAAAGTATTTTACTTATAAAGTAATAAGGTATATCGCCCGCTTTTATAAAAAGAAGAAAGAAGGAACCTTATAAGTAGCTATAGCTATAACTAAGGAGGTAACTAAAGTAAATTCCGATTTAAGAAAAGAAGAACTTTAGCGTAAAGTTAAGCGCTAAAGGAAAAAGGGAAATAGTTAATAGCTAAAGGTTAATAAAGAAGCACCTTATACTAAACTTAATATTACTTAAGGTTAGTATTAATAAGAAAAAAGGGCTTAATATACTTATAGATATAGGCTATAACTACTATACTATAGTAAATAAGGGGGTAGCGATAAAGCTACGGATGCTTTTTATAAATAAGACGAGGAGGCTACTATAGCTTTTTTTAAAGGACGTACTAATGCTTTAAATAAAAAAGATTATAGCGTTTAAAATAAAGATTAACAAGCACTTAAAATAGATATTCGCTTATATAGTACTAAAGTTAAGCTATAATATGTTTTTAAGGAGACTATAAATAAAGAAGAATAAGGTAGTTTATAATGCTAAGGGGGATTAGATCCGGTATAAAAAAGCGGGGATTTAAATCAGCCTTTAAGGATTAAAGGAAGCCGCAAAGATCGTAAATATCTAAAAAGCGAAGCTAATAAGCGCCTTTATCTTCGCAGCGGAGTGTTAATAGGAAAAGGCTTAAAAAGATAACTAAAGGCAATAATAAGCGCTTAACGTAAAGGTAGTTACGATAAAGGATATAAAGAAGGCCTTTTAGCTAAAGACGCTAGTTAACTTAGCGGACTATATCCTAGCTTAAGTACTATAAGCTTATCTAAACCTTTTTATACTTATAAAAGCACTTAAGTAACCCCCGTTCCGATTAAGTATAGATTATAAGATCTATCTAACTTTAAATAAAGATAGTAAGGAGCCGCTATTATTATAAAGGCCCTTTTATAATATATTAAAAAAAGAACTCCTTATTCTTTAAAAGACTTTAAACAAGCTACTAAAAGCGAACCTTATCTACTTAAGTAGTATATTAGCCGCGGCGCCGGTATTATTTATAAGGAAAGCTAATAGCCGCTTATACTTTTACTATAATTACTAAGCCTTAAATATAATTATAAAAAGGGATTAGTATACGCTACTATTAATTATAAAAACGCTAAGGATACTAGTAAAGGTATATTAGTTTATATAACGGGTCGGCCTTAACAGGGCTAAAGTAGTAGTTATGCTACTATTCGTTACTACGGGGCAGCTATTTAATTAAACTACTACGTTAAGCGGCGGCAGGGCAAAAGAAGACGAATTAACTAAGCTGCTAGCTAGTTAATTAACCACGCCTATTAAGGGTTACACGGGCGTAGCCCGGGCCTAATCTAGGGCCTAGCCCGTAACACTACCCCCTCTTTACCCCGCCGCCCCTAAGCAGGGCTAATAGGTCGTCTCCCTTAGCCGGCAGCTCTCTCGTAGCTATAAGCCTAGGCCGTCCTTACTAGTGCGTCGGCAGGTCTCGAACCTAAGACCCTTTGTTATAGCTTAGTTAACTATAACGGGTCGGCCCTAACGGGGCTAAAGTAGTAGTTATGCTACTATTCGTTGCTGCGGGGCAGCTATTTAATTAAACTACTACGTTAAGCGGCGGCAGGGCAAAAGAAGACGAATTAACTAAGCTACTAGCTAGTTAATTAACCACGCCTATTAAGGGTTATACGGGCGCAGCCCGGGCTTAATTTAAGGCCCAGCCTATAACAGTTTATAAAACTTAATATTATTATAGCGTTTTATAAGATTAAAATTGCAAAGGGCTATAAGTTTAAGATAGCCTTTTAAATAAAGTTTAGATTATTTAAGTAGTAAGTATGCTTATTTAGCCTTATAAAAACGCCGGCTACCTTTTAACGCTATATTAACTAAGTGCTAAAAGACTACCTTTATAAGTTCGTTATAGTATATATAGATAACGTTTTAATTTACTTATTAAAGTCGCTCCGCGATTATTAAAACAAGGTAGCGAAAGTGCTTAAAAAGTTATAAAAAGTAAGCTTTATACTAAACTTATAAAAATACGACTTTATAATAAAAAAAGTAAAGTACTTAAGCTTTATTATATAAGCTAAGGGTAAAGTTTAGTACGACTTAAAGAAGATTTAAGCTATCCGGATATAGTAAGCGCTAAGGAATATAAAGGGCGTTTAAAGCTTCTTTAAGTTTATAAATTACTACTATACCTTTATCCTACTTTATACTAAGGCCTCGCGGTGCTTAAACAGCCTTTATAAAAAAAACATAACGTTCTTATAAATTAATAAGTATTAAGCCGCGTTTAAGTTTATTTAAAAGGTATTTTATAACGCGCTAGTGCTATAACTATATAACTTTAAAAAAGAAATATACTTAAAAGCGGACTGCTTTAAATATATAATAAGCGGCGTATTAATATAAGTAAGACTAAATAGGATATAATACTTAGTAAGTTTTTTCTTAAAATAACTTAATATAGCGGAGTATAACTACTTAATCTATAATAAGGAGTTACTTATAATTATATAATACTTAGACTTTTAAAGGGTAAAGTTATATAATATACTAGTATTTATAGTGCTAATAGATTATAAGAATTTAAAGTACTTTATAATAAAAAGAAAGTTAAATAAGAAATAAAGTAAATAAGCGATAAAGCTCGCTTTATATAACTTTATATTAAAGTACCGCTTAAAGAGGTTAGCGGTAATACTTAATACTTTTTCGCGCTATAATTAAGATAAGCTAAAAAGGGTATTTAATAAGAAGGAAATAAGATATATAGTATAGATAATCCTAAATAGCGCGCGATTAATAGGATATTAAGTCCCTTTTAGCGGCGAGTATATAAACCTCCCGCGATAATTAATAGAAAAAGAGCGCACTATTACGATAATGCGGGTAAAGGAAAAGAACGCGGGGTTAATCGCTTATATAAGTAAGGCGGACGACTTTATACCTTAAGATAAAGGCGGGGTAAATAAGAGTAAAGTTTAGCTAAAACTTAACTTAAACTTAAGCTAAGACGTACTTAAGGAATAAGTATAACCGGCCTGCGTATTTAATAAGTAGGAGATATAAAAGCAGTAAATAGCGATATTGCGAAAGGATAAAGAGTACTAAGCAATATTTTAAGTAATGCGGAATAGTAATTAATCGCTTACTTTAAAATAGTAATTAAAGGTTTAAGTAAGTAAGTATATAATTAATATAAAGGGGCGCTATTGCTTTAAAGACTAGCTTTAAGTACTAAGTAAGGCTTAATACTTTAAGGAAGGGGAGGACGAAAAGCTAGATAAGCTTTAAGTATTAATCGCTTAGCGGATATATAACTTAATAGCGGTAAGATACTTAAGGTATAAAAGGACGCTCGCGATATTAGCTTAAGAGTTTTTTTAGCCGGGCTAGTTATTAACGGTACGCTAGCTTATTATAAACTATAAGCTATATAGTAAGGGGCATATTTAAAGGTAACTTTAAAAAGGGCTTTTTTAACTATTACCGCCTTTTATATAGCTATTTATATACTTAATAATAGACTTTATAGTTAACTTATTGCTAATAAGGACTAAGGGCTCTTAAAACCTTTAAGTAATAATAAACTAGCTAATAAAAGCAATAACTTTAAAAGCGATACTAATAATAAAAGTAATAGTATATGCTATTAGGTTTTTATAATCTTACTTTTACTTTTATAAAATGCTAAAGTTTATAGTTTTAAATCGAAAGATAAACTAAATAAGGCAATTTTAAAAGGAATTTTATTAATAAACTAAGTTTAGCTTACTACTTATAAACTAATAAAGCAACGGAGCGCGCGAATTAAAAGGTATAAGTATACCTTTATATATAGGTTTACTATAAGTAAGATAACTAAGGGGCATAGCTACCTTATACTTAAGCGGCGCTTAATAATTAAGTAGTGTTAATAATAAGTATAAGCCCCTTCTTTGCTATATATAAGTACGATATTAAGCTAATTTAAATCGTATAAAAAGAGAGACCGCTTATACTAAACGCAGAGAGCGTATAAAGCCTTATATAAAGGATAAAGGAAGTCGCTAACTTTTTTTAAACAGCGATCGCCGCGTTATAAGTAAGATAAAAAAAGATAGTAAACTAGTTTTATATACCGGCGGAAAGATTTTAAGTAAGTAATAAGGTATAGCTAGATATAAGGAAGTATATTATAAATAGGCCTTATTAAAAGCTTAACTAGCTATACTAAAAGTATACTATAATAAAGGTAGTTAGCTTATATATAGTAGAACTTAATATATTAAGGAGGGTATATAAAAGACTATATACAAAGTTCCTTTATTATATAGCGGATAACCCTTTACTTAGCTAAGTAGTTAATAATTACTAGCTACTACTAATAATTAAGGAAGATAATAAACTAAAGTACGCTATAAAGAAAATTAAGTAAGCTTAGTAAAGATAAATTAAAAAAAGAAGATAGCGCTAAGTCTTAGTAAAGTAGTATAGATATACTAACTTAATATAATAGCTAATTAGCGACTTTTAAGATATAATTACCTTAAAGAAATTTAAGGGACGATATAATAACGTAATAAAGAACGATAAAGGCAAGGTAAAAAGACGATAGTAAGCTAAGCTAAGAAGTAAGAGATAGAATAAAGAAAGTAGTAAAAAAAAAGGAAAACTAAAAAAAATAAGAAAAAGTTTTAAGCTATGCTTAGTAAACGTTAAGACGATTTTAAACGATAAGTATAAGGAGGATACGCTATAAACGCGCACTAAGCGTAGATAACGATAAGATAGATAAGGGATACGATAGGATACGATAAAATATAAAGTAAATACGAATAAGATATATAAGAAACTATAACTTAATTAAAGCAAACTACTTACTACCCGCTAATACTAATAAATTAACCTTAAACGTTAAGGTATATTTAGGCCTAGCGCGCTATAGTAGTAGTATAAGCTAACTCTATATATTATAGTAATTATTAGTAATATCCTTTTAGCTAGCGTTTATTAAGGATTAAGGAATATATATATAAGTTAGTATAGTAATTCTTAAACGTCTTTTAAGACGTATAATCTTAAAGCGCGTTTATAGCGGCGATTATATCGCTAGTATACTAATATTATATTAGTATTATATTATATAAGGTTTAAAAACGGGGACATATAAGTAAATAGCATAATCTAGCGCGGGTATAAGTAAAATAATTATAAGTATAAGGCGAGGCTTAATTTTAATAAGCCTTATACTAAGTATCTATATTAAGAGACGCTATACGTTTAATATAAATAAGGTAAGGAGGGCGCTATATAGTAATGCTATATATTGCGCTTTGCTTACTAAGCGATAATAGTAAGCGCGAAGACTAATATAAAGGCGGCAGCATATAGTCGCTAGGCGTGCTAAGGGGCGCCGGATAAGTAAACGCTTACGATATATTAAGAGATAAAGCGCGGGGGGTTATAGTAAATATATTAAGGCGCGGCGCGGCGAAGCTATTATAAAAAGGGGCGCGCGTATAAGTAGATTAATAATTAAAGAAAGAAAAGAAAAAAGAGAAAGAAAGGGAAAGAGGAAAGGTATTTATACTTAAGGACTATAAGCGGCGGGAAGGCAAGACGTGCTTTAAGTACTAATATTAGCGGTAAGTAAAAGAGATACGTTATACCGCCTTAGCGCTATTAAGGATAACGTAGCGGCGCGGATAAGCGAGCGTATAACGTATTTAACGCTTTAATATAATGTTATTTAAGGGAGGAGTTAGTATATAATTATAAGCACGATAAGGATAACTATACTAATTAATATTAAGCGTAGAATAAGGAGGTAAGGCGCCGATATTATATACCTTAGTATATAATAGCTTAAAAGGGGGATAGTATTATAAGCTATACTATAAGAAAAGCAATAGTTATACTATAGCGAACGACTTAAAGTTAGGCTAATATATAGCCGAAGTTATATAAGACTTTACTTAAACTTAGCTTAAGTTCGACCTAAACTTAACTTAAGTACGGGCTATTTAAGCGACCTTTATAAAGTATAAAGCTATATAGCTTAAATAAAGATTTCCCCCTTCCCTCTTTAGCTTTAGATAAATAATTATTTAGCTACGTGCTACTAAACTAAGTATACGTAGGCCCTTAATACTTATTAAGACTATAAGTTATATTTTTAAACCTCTTAATAAAGGCGGATATATTTTAAGCTTTATAGTATTTACTAAGTTAAAAGAAAACCCCGTTTAAATAGCTAAGATATAAGCTAAAGTCTTTTAGCTTAAAAAAAGGACTTTTAAGACTATATACTTATTAATACTAAAGCTAAACTAAGTATACTTTATAATTAAAAAAGGAACTATAATAAAGATTAATAATTATTTAAAGAATATAAAGTATAATATAAAAAGGGCTTAAACGGATATTAATAAAAGCTTAAAAGAAACTATAATCTATACTATTATAAACTTAGTTTAAGAGGCCGATAAGATATATAGATTTTATAGCGAATTATCCCCCTTAAAAAATAAACTTTACTAATACGTTAAAGATAAATACCCCCTTAACCTTAGCTAAGATATTACTATATAAAGATATAGCTTAGTATAATAAGTAGTTATTTAAAAGCTATTAAGCGTTTAAATAGTTAAGGCTTCTTTTAACGTTTAATTATTAAGCTTTAATAAGCTATTACGATTTACTTATATATATTTCCTAATTTATAAAAAAGAAAGGCTTAAGATAAGTATTAAAGCTTATAAAGATATTAATGTAGATTAAAGCTTTATTTAAGCTAACTTAGTAAAGACCTTTTAAGATATACCTATAAACTTCTTTTAATAAATCTTTATTTAAAGAGTAAGAAAAATAGCTACTATTAAATAAGTAGAATTTACTATATATATACTAAAAGGCTAAATAGTAGTTTCGCAGTTATAGAAGTTAAGATTAGCGCTAATATAGTAAAACGCTTAGCGGCTAATATATTACTTAGCTAAGAATTTTTAGTTTTTTACTAAAAAGACCTTATAAACTTTATATTAATCTTAAAAATTAAGGCTTATAAAGGGATTAAAGCTAAAGTTAAGATAGTTTAGCTAAGACGAGCGATATATAAATAAGTAATTTACTTAGTTATTATAACAATTTTAGCTAGTTTTAGCTATACTTTACTTATATAAGTTTAGGCGCTACTATTAAAGCATATTATAATATTCTTCCTTAATAACCTTAAGCTTACTTAAACGATAATAAAAGATTATAAAAGCTTTATAGCGATAAACTATTTTAAGGAGCTATTAATTCCTCGCTAAAGCTAAAAAGTAAGGATAATTACGGACCTTAATAAGTAGTTTTAGGTATATAAAAAGGTTAATATTACTATTCGTTTAGCGGAAGTCTTTATAAAAAACGTAGATAAAAGAAACCCCGCTAAAGACTTTTTATAAAAAGATCTTATAATAAACTATAAGTTTAAAATCGGCTAAACTAAGGACTTACTTAAACTTACTATTAATAAAGGCGTTTAAATCTACGCTAAGGACTTAAAATATATATAAAAGGTTTAAGATATCCTTTAATTATTTTACTACCTTTAAAAGGATAAGGGAGTAGTATATATAAATTAGTCTAAATATATATATATTCCTTTAATTAAAAGATAGTAATACTAATAAGTTATATTAAAATTATATTTATTAAGCGATAAAGATAAAAAGGTAGTAAATATAATATTTAGCTAGCTAATTAAGTAAAGATAATTAAAATAAGTTTATAAGCAAGCTTTATTTACGGCGCTAGTATTTATAATATAAAAGATAGTAAATAAAAAAGAAAAATAATAAGTAATCGTAAACTTTTAAGGGATTAACGCTATTATTACTTTAAACGCTTACTTAATACCGCTTTAAAGCGATATAATTAAACGTCTTTTAGGAAAAAAAGTTTATTAATATAATAAACATATAATCGTTTTTTTATAAGTTTTTAGTTTACTAAAACTACTAAGAAAGGTTTATAGTTATAAGCTATCGCGGGCTAAAAAGATTGCTTATAATACTTAAAAGCTTTAAAAACTCCCCGGTATATATTTAAAGGTTTATTAATTACGTCCTTTATAAATATTAAGAATATATAGCGGCTTATATTAACGATATTATTATTTATTTTAATATAGCTAAAGAATACCTTTAATACTTAAAGGTAATATTCCGCGCTTTTTATAACTATAATATTACCTTATTTAAACTAAAGTCTTTCTTAGTATACCTATTTATATAACTCTTTAAATTTAAGGTAAACGCTATTAGCTTAATAAATATAAATAAATATATATAAGCCTTAAGAGATATCGCATTTATAAAGAACTTTTAATAGCTTAAGAAATAGATTAGCCTATTTAAATAGCTACGCTATATAGTCCTATATTTTTTTAAAGAAATCGACGTCTTATAAAAATAAAAAATAAAGTTATTTTAAGTAAGTAAGATAGGAAAAAGGAGTCCTTTTAAGGGGCTAAGAATAAGTATAATATACTGCGAAAGCCGCGTTTTAGCTTACTTTAAAAGAAAAGAAAAACTTTTATAAATCTAACTAAAAAGCTTATTAAGCTTTAAACGATTTACTACTTTAACCTTACTTAATAACTGTTTATTTAAATCGATATATTTTAAGAATATAAAGTAGCAGCTATAGCTTTTTACTTAATAAAAGGCACGGAATAAGATAAAAAGACTTTACTAGCTTAAACTAAGGTTTAGCTTATTATTTACTTAAGCCGCGCCTTTTAAAGCGGAAACCTTTAATATTAGCTTATAAAGCTTAAAGTAGCTAGTTTAATATAAGCGGTTTATAAGCTACGTATAATAATACTATCTATAAAAACGCTATAAGTAATTATCTTTACTAACTATATTAGTCTTTATAGAATTATATACTAAAAGTCCTTATTCTTTACTAATATAAAATCTAATAATAAGCTAGTCCTTACTTTTTAATACGTAAGCTAATTCCCGCTTAAAGTATACTATATCTTAAGCGTTAAAAACGTTATACTAAACGCTTTTTTATATTTACTATATTAAGATAATAAGCTAGTATCTTTAAACTAAGAAGGGGAATTAAAATATATTAAGAAAGATAAGATAATAAATTGCATATTTCTTTATATAAAAGCATTAATTAAATTACCGCTTTGCTAAAGAATTATTTATAAATACGCGGAGGATATATAGTAAGTGAAAATTATTATATAACTTAGTAATAAAGATAGTATCCTTAAACTTTTATTTTCTTAGTTATAAAGGTTACTATACTTTATAGAGAATAATAAACGCTAAAAACTATATATCCTTAAGACTTATACTAAGGAAATTGTCGAAAACGCTTATACTAAATATTTTTATACTAGCTATACTTATATATAGTAAGATCTATTTAAAAATATTTTAGTCTTATAGCTTAATAAATATTTAAATAAAGTTATAAATAGTTATAATCTTTATTACTATAACTAAACTAAATAAAATAAGATATTAAAGTAGTTTATCTTAATTTAAAGCCTACTAGTTTTATACTATATAATAGTAATAAACTTTATTACTAAGCTCTTAGTAGTTTAAGCTTAATAATTCTTATAAAAAGATCTTATAAAGAACTTTTTTAATATCTTATTAATTATAATCGATAAATTCTTAAAGATATATCTTTTTATTTTAAGTAATAATTAGTTTATAGCGGAAGACTAAGTATAAGCGTTATATACTAAGCTACTCCGCGCTAATTAAAAGATTTCGAAAAGTATAATCTTTAATTAAAATATAAAGTTTATTTTAACATTTTAGCGAACTTTATAATAAGCTTTTTAATCGAAGCTTTTTATATTTATTACTTAGTACTTTTAGATTAATAGCCTATTAAAAAAGCGAAACTAACCTATAAAAATCGCGTAATAATTCTTAACTGCCGATTTCTTAAATTTATACTAAACTAATATATTAATAGCTTTTTAGTTTAGCCTTAATAACTCCTTTTCCTTAATAATTAATATAGCTTTAAGCAAGCTTATTATAAGGATAAAAATAAATAATAGTCTTAAGTTTTTTAATAACTACTTATATTTATAAAACTAAAAAGTCTTATAAAAAAAAGCTAAGTTAGCTATTACTTATACTTAAGCCGCTATAAAGGTTAAATATAATAGGAAATACCGCCTATTAAAATTTAAGCTTCGCGATTAAGTTTAGCTATAGCTTAATAAAGGTTATTATATTATAAATAGTAAACTAGCGAAACTTTAAAAAAAACATACTAAGCCGTTTAAAGTTATTAGTAAAGGAAGATAGTTTATATACTAGTTAGATATAAAAGGTCTTTTAATATCTATTTAGTTGTTTTAGTAGTATAACTATAATTAGTAAATAAGCTAGCTATATACTTAAAGCTAGTTTAAAATAAAAAGACGCTTTACTTAAACGAATAAAAAGTTAAAAGAATCTTATAAAGTTATATAATAAAGAAAAGCGGCGGAAAGCGATAAAAGGAGTTTCTTATAATATAAAAAGGCTAGTTAAGTAGCTATAACTTATAAGTAAATAAAAAAGCGGTTTTCTTATTAAAAATTATAAAGGCCTTTAAGAAAATATAAAAAAGGTTAGCTACTTAAGTAGTTTAAATAAAAGTATAATAAGCGGCCTTTATAACTTAATATAAAACTCTTTAACTAAGAGAATTAAGTAGTTAAGCTTAAGTATAAAACTTAAAAGCTATTATAAGTTATAAGAAACTATAACTTACTACGCTTAAAGTAATTAGTTATTTTAATAATAATACGCCGCCGTTTACCTTAAGTAATAAGGCCCTTTTAGCTTTTATAGTATACTTATTTAAATTCTCTTTACTACTTAACCTCTCTTTTTTCCTTTCCTCTTTTTATAACTATACTTCCCTTAACCGCTAGCTTTAGCTTACTATATCTTACTTACTTTTATATATATAGCTTTTTTTACTTTAAGTTTATAATTTTTATACTCTTATTTTAAGTCTTTTTATTATTTAACGTCTTTTATAATTAAGATTAGCTATTTTATAACTACTTTTTTAGCCCGCTTTTATATAAGCCCTTATACCTTAAATATAAAGGATATAAGCGGGCGCTTAAGCTATATAAAAATCAGGCGGCTATACTTTATAGCTTTAAATCCTTTAATAAAAGCTAAAACCTTTAAGTTTAAGCCTTTATATAAACTTATACTACTTTCTATAACCGCGCTTAAGCTAATAAGCTTAACTTAAATTATAGTATTATAAAAAATAACTTATACTACTTTCTTTAAACGCTTAACTTTAACGACTTACCTCTTAGCCTTATAAGATACGATATCCGGTTTATATTTCTTATACTAATATAAGATTTAATAAAAGCGGTTATTATATTATCGTATAAAGAATATTTTTATTCGCTAATCTTATTAATAAAGACGTTAGTAAAGATTATAAACGGCCTAAAAATAGTAATTATAAGAGCTCGGATTAATTATATATAATACTAACCGCTAAGTAAGTTGCTTTATTTATTTAAAACTTTCTTTTTAATTAATTTTAAATATATTCTTTTAATATAAAAAGTATTATAATATTTAAGATAAATATAATAGTTAACCTCTTAATAAAATTTATATTAGCTTAATAAATCTTAATTAAGTATATATAATATTAAAAAAGTAAAGGTTCTTTATAACTTTATAAGGTTAAGTTAAATAGTAGTTACTTTAAAGTTTATATAATAAATAAGTAAGGAAAATTAAGTAAGATATTATAAATTTATTTTTAAAATTAAATTTAAACTAGTTTTAGTATATTTAGTATATTTCTAAAGATAAGAATACTTTTATAGCTATCTATTTTTATTAAGAGTAAAGCAAGCTTTTTTAAAAAAGCTTACTTTACTCTTTTAAAGCTAATATTAACTATAAGCATCTTATTAAAAAAAAGATATTAAGTTAATCTAAGCTTAGTATAGCCTTAAATATTATAAAGGTAAATTAATTTAAAACTAATTTTTATATATACTTTAGCTAACTTACTTTTAGTTCTTCCCTTTATATATACCTTCTTAAATCGTAAGTTAAACGCTATTATTTACTATATTTATATTAAGATATATAAAGCACTTAAGCAGCAATATAATATTAACTTAGAGTAAAAGTATCTTTATAGTATAGGATTAATTAGTATTATGATCTATTAAGACTAAAAAGAAATAATAGGTATAAGATTTTAAATATTTTTAAATTTATTTTAAACTAATTAAAAATAGAATTTAGTTAATACTTTACTTAGCTTAATAAGAAGAGCTACTTATAATAGTAGTAAGTTAAGGGCGTAATACGCTTCTATAAAGTTTATTTTTAGTATAATATTTTAAAATACTATTTAGTAAGAGAGTATAGCCTTAGCTTTAAGTTTAAGCGGATAATAAACTTACTTAACGTAAAGTTTAAGGAGGACTACTTAAAGCTTATAAGCTATCTTAAAATTAAGCTATAAAATAAATTTTCAACCGATTTTTTACTAACTAATTATATAGGAGAGCTAGACTTAAAAGACTAAGCGAAGTATAAAGGTTAGCTTATTTTTAAGTAAGCTTAAATAAGTATTATAGTAGTATACTACTTAAAGACTAAGACTTAATATAAGACTATATAAATACTATAAAGGTTTTATATAAAGTCTTTTATCGTTAAAATAGTAGATTTATCCCTCTTTTTACTTATATTAAGTAGTATATTCTCTATTTATTTTTTAGTAATTTTAAATCGATTTTAATATAATTATAGCTATAAGGAATAAGACTGCTTTATATTTAGCCTTAACCGAAAAAAAATAAAGTTTACTATTTATACTATATATATTAATATATCTTTTACCTAAAGATATTAATATATACTTTAACGATAATAAGTAAAGCGGCTAAGAAAAAAAAATATAAAGCTTAAGCAGCGTATAAGGGAGTTTAATAAGATTATATTATAAGTAGCGGCTTAAGTTATATAATAAAGAGAATTATAGTTACTTTTAAGGTTAAGATAAATATTATAATTTATATCGCTATTAATAAAAGTATTAAAGTTAGTATTAAAGTTATCCTTATAATAAAGATAAGTAGTAAAAGGCGATAGTAAGAGTAAAGGGAAAAGAATTTAAAAAGGTTAATTTTAATATAAGTAAACTTATTAAGCCTTTAATATAAGTAATTAAATATAAAGTAAGTAAAAGTAATGTTAAAACTAATTTAAAGCTTACTAAATAATATAGTAAAAGCTAATCGCGCTTAAAAAAACCTTTTTATTAAATAGCCTTTACTTTAACTAATTTACTTATACTTATTTAATCTTAAGCGGAAATAATTAAAGTATAAGTAAAAGGGATAAAGGCTAGTAATATAATTATAATAACTATATAATATTAAAAAGTAAATATATATTACGGGCTATACTATAAGAAGAGCTATAGTTATATTATAGCGAATAACTTAAAGTTAGGCCGATATATAGCTAAAGTTATATAAGACTTTACTTAAACTCGGCTTAACCTTAACTTAAACTTAACTTAAGTACGGGATACTTAAGCGACCTATATAAAGTATAAAGCTATATAGCTTAAATAGAGATTTCACCTTTCTCTCTTTAGCTTTAAATAAATAATTATTCGGCTAAGTACTACTAAACTAAGTATATATAGGCCCTTAATATATTTAAAGCTCCTTTTAAATAAGGTTATATAACTTAAGAAAAGACTCGCTAACTACGATATAGCGTAAGTAAGAAGCCTACTTAGTATAAAAGGGCTATGCTTAAGGGGCTTAAGAAGGAGGGCTAAAAAAGGCCGATATTTAAATAAAGGTTAAATAAGCATTTCTCTTACTATAAGTAAAGGCCGTTAAAATAAGCTACTAAGATTAAGTAAGCTAGTAATAAATCTAATAGCTAATAAGCTAGTTTAAGGCCTTAATATAAATGCTAAAGAGGATAATAAGGATATATATATAAGAAAGGGCCGGCTTATTAATTAGTAGTTTAATACTACCTTATAATATAATAGCGGGGGCCGTAATACTTATAATAAAAAAGGAAGTAATAAAGAAAAAGAACTAGTAGAAACTACTCTTAGCGCTAAAGAAGTTTAATAGCTAGTATCGCTACTTTACGCTTTAAGCACGATATATATAAGAAAAGTATAAGATTAATTAAGACTTCTTCTTAAGCTTAAAAGAGGTTTTCTACTTAATTTATAACTACTTAAATATAAAGCTATAGTAAACTATAGCGACTTATTATAGCACTAATATAGGTTAAGGTTACGATTAATAGGAATTCCTTAAGTACTTTAATTTAATCTACCTTAACGTTAATATTTAATTATAAGCAATAGTAGCTATCCGTACGATTAAATAAAGAGAGAATTAAACGTTTATAGCGTTCCTCTTAAAGTTTAAGTAAAGGCTTTTTAAAGTAAGAGGGGGGTTATAGCTATATAATATATAAATTATATTCTTAAAAAGCGCCTTAAGCCTTCGCTTTAAAGAGGCACTTATAATAGTTAACTTTTTAACTTTAAGCTTTTTAGTATATACTAATTAAGTAGCGTAAATCGTAATAAAGCTAAAAAAGGTTTAGTAAACTAAGTAGCTATTTTAAAGCCGGAAAAAGGTAATAAAAAGGGCGACTTAAGACTAAAAAAACTTAAAAGGCAATACTTTAATAAGTAAAATTAATACTATAACCTAGCTAAAAGGAGGATAAAGTATTACGGAATCTAAACGGCCACGCCTAGACTCCTTACTTTACTCTTAAGGAAGCCCTATAGAACCCCGCGATAAGAACGCTTAAAGCACGCACTATAAAGGCTCGCTTAAGGAGATATAATAAATATTACTAATTAGACCCCGCTAAGGTTTCCGGGATATAACTACGGATAGTTAAGAGCCTACTTAATTATAGTTTACGATATATCTAACTATAGGAGATACCGTAGAAACTATTAAGCGGATTCCGCTAGTATCTTTAAGGGATTTTTAAGGATTTCCGCGGGATATCCTAACTATAGTTTAACCCGTTTTTAACTATAAAAGCACCCCGGAAGATACGGGATAAACCTTACCGCGATTTTTAAGGGATATCTAAGGATATTTAGGGGATTTCCTTAATTATAGTCTATAGTATTTCTAACCGGGCTTATACTTAGTTTATTAAGCGATTCTATAAGGATATCTACGGTTTACTTTACGTACTACGGATAGTATAGTTAAAGATCCTTAGAATTAGCTTAAAGAACTAAGTATAAAGTAGCTAGCTATGCTTTTAAGAAATAGATAAGCTTTTTACTATTTCTAAACCCCTATATACGTTTACGTGCGGTAATTAGTCCGTTATACCGGCCTAACTAGCGGTAATTAGTCCGTAGTACTGGCCCCGACCGGCGGTAATTAGTCCGCAGTACCGGCCTTAACCGGCGGTAATTAGTCCGCGCCTTATCCCCTTATCCTTACGCTATAAGGCGTAGCAAATCCGCTTAAATAGCTAAGAATATAAGCTAAGGTCCGTTAGCTTAAAAAAGAAGGAACTTTTAAGACTATATACTTACTAACGCTAAAGCTAAAGCGGGTATACCCCGTAACTAAGGAAGGAATTATAGTAAAGACTAATAACTATTTAAAGGATAAAGAGTATAATATAGAAAAAGCTTAGTTAAATACTAATAAAAGCATAAAGGAAACCGTAATTTATACTATAGCAAACTAAATATAAGAGGCCGATAAAGTATACGGATTTTACGGTAAAGTATTCCCCGTAAAAAATAAGCTTTACTAATATATTAAAGATAAACACCCCCTTAACCTTAACCGAGATATTGCTATATAAAGACGTAGCTTAATATAGTAAGTAGTTATTTAAAAGCT
Source organism: Ophiocordyceps robertsii (assembly GCA_027405785.1). Classification (NCBI taxonomy): domain Eukaryota; kingdom Fungi; phylum Ascomycota; class Sordariomycetes; order Hypocreales; family Ophiocordycipitaceae; genus Ophiocordyceps; species Ophiocordyceps robertsii. Next base: position 82,500 of record JAPEBW010000035.1, on the reverse strand, counting down.
ATAAAGCGTTTAAATAGTTTAGGCTTCCCTTAATATCTAGCCGTAAAACTTAATTAGGCCGTTATAATTTACTTACGCACGCTTATTAGTCTATAAAAAAGAAGGGCTTAAGATAAGTATTAAAGCCTATATAAATACCGGGGTAGACCGAAGCCTTATTTAAGCCGACTTAGTAAAGACCTTTTAAAACGTAACTATAAACTCCTCTTAATAAATTCCTATTTAAGAAGTAAGAAGGATAGCTATTATTAAATAGGTAGAATTTACCGCGTATATACTAAAAAGGCTAAACGGTAGCCTTATAATCGTAAAAGTAAGGATTAGCGCTTAAATAATAAAACGCTTAGCGGCTAATATATTGCTTAGCTAAGACTTTTTAGTTCCTTATTAAAAAGACCTTATTAACTTTATATTAGTCTTATAAATCAGGGCCTATAAAGGTATTAAAGCTAAAGTTAAAATAGTCTAGCTAAGACTAGCGATATATAGATAAGTAATCTACTTAGTTACTATAACAATTCTTACTAGTTTTAGCTACGCCTTACTTATATAAGTCTAGGCGCCGCTATTAAGGCAGAATATAGTATTTTTCCTTAATAACCTTAAGCTCGCCTAGATAATAATATAGGATAATAAAAGCTTTATAGCGATAAACTATTTTAAGGAACTATTAATACTTTACTAAGGCTAAAAGGTAAAGATAATTATAGACTTTAATAAGTAGTTTTAGCTATATAAGGAGGTTAATATTACTACTCCTTTAGCGGAAGCCCTTATAGAAGATCCGGATAAAATAGACCTTGCTAAGGACTTCTTATAAAAGGATCTTATAGCAAACTATAAACTCAGAATTAGCTAAACTAAGGACTTACTTAAACTTATTACTAATAAGGGCGTTTAGATCTACGCTAAAGACTTAAAATACGTATTAAAAGTCTAAGATATACTTTTATCGTTTCCTTGCTTTTAAAAGGATAAGGGAGTAGTATATATAAATAAATCTAAATATATACGTATTCCTTTAATAAAAGGATAGAAATACTAATAAGTTTTATTAAAATTATACCTATTAAGTAATAAAGATAAGAAAGTAGTAGATATAATATTCGGCTAGCTAACCGCGTAAGGCCGATTAAAATAAGTTTATATGCTAACTATATTCGCGGTATTAGTATTCGTAGTATAAAAAACGGTAAATAAAAAGGAAAAAGAATAAGTAGTCCTAAACTTATAAGGGATTAACGCTATTATTACCTTAAACGCTTACTTAATAACCCTTTAAAGCGATATAATTAAATGCCTTTATAGAAAAAAGTTTATTAATATAGTAAACGTATAATCGTTTTTTTACTAGTTCTTAGTTTACTAAGACTACTAAAAAAGGTTTATAGTTATAAGCTATTATAGGCTAGAAAGATTATTAGTAATACTTATATAGGCTTTAAGAACTCCCCGGTATACGTTTAAAAGTTTATCGATAACGTCCTCTATAGATATTAAAAATATACGGCGGCTTATATTTATAATATTATTATTTACTTAAATATAGCCGAAGAATACCTTTAATATTTAAAGGCCGTATTCCGCGCTTTTTATAATTATAATATTACCTTATTTAGACTAAAGTCCTTTTTAGCATACTTATCTATATAGCTCCTTAAATTTAAGGTAGACGCTATTAGCTTAATAAATATAAACAAACGTATATAAGCTTTAAAAGATATCGCGTTCTTAAAGAACCTTTAATAGCTTAAGAAATAGATTAGCTTTATTAAGTAGCTACGCTATATAGTCCCGTATTTTGCTAAGGAAGTTAACGTCTTATAAATATAAAAGACGGAGCTACTTTAAGAAAGAATAGAAGAAAGAGTCCCCTTAAAGGGCTAAGGATAGGCTCGAAATACCGCGAAAGCCGCTTTTTAGCTTACTTTAAAAGAAGAAAAGGCCTTCGCGATTTTAATTAAGAAACTTACTAAGCCTTAAACGATTTACTACTTTAACCCCGCTTAATAACTATTTATTTAAATCGATAAATCCTAAGAATATAAAGTAGCGGCTATAGCTTTTTACTTAAAAAAAAGCATAAAATAGGATAAAAAGACGCTACTAGCCCGGACTAAGGTCTAGCTTATTATTTACTTAAGCCGCGCCCTTTAAAGTAAAGAATCTTAATACTAGCTTATAGAACTTAAAGTAGCCGGTTTAGTATAAGCAGTATATAAGTTATATATTATAGTACTATCTATAAAAACCCTATAGGTCGTTATTTTTACTAACTATATAAGTACTTACGGAATTATATCTTAAAAATCCTTATTTTTTACTAAAATAAAATCTTATAATAAGCTAGTCCTCGTATCTTAATACTTAAGCTAATTCCCGCTTAAGGTATGCTATATCCTAAGCGTTAAAAACGTTATACCGGACGCGCTTTTATATTTACCGCACTAAGATAATAAGCCGGTATCCTTAGACTAAAAAGGGGAATTAAAATATATTTAAGAAAACGAGATAATAGACTACGTATTCCTTTATATAGAAGTATTAATCGAATTACCGCTCCGCTAAAAGATAATCGATAAATATATAGAGGATATATAGTAAGCAAAGATTATATCGTAGCTTAGCAATAAGGACGGTATCCCCGGACTCTTATTCTTTTAGTTATAAGGGTTACTATACTTTATAAAGAACGACGGACGCTAGAGACTATATATCCTTAAGACTTATACTAAGGAGATCGTCGAAAACGCTTACGCTAGATATTTTTATACCGGCTATACCTATATATAGTAAGATTTATCTAAAAGCTTCTTAATCTTATAACTTAGTAAATACGTAAATAAGGTTATAGATAGCTACGATACTTATTACTATAATTAAACTAACTAAAGTAAGACGCTAAAGTAGCTTATCCCGATTTAAAGCCCGCCGGTTTTATACTATATAATAACAATAGACTTTATTATTAAGCTCTTAGTAGTTTAAGCTAAATAATCCTTAAAAGGAAATCTTATAAAGAACTTCTTTAATACCTTACTAACTATAACTAATAAATTCTTAAAAATATATCTCCTTATTTTAAGCAATAACTAGTTTATAGCAAAAGACTAAGTATAAGTATTATATATTAAACTACTTTATACTAACTAAGGGATTCTAAAAAGAATAATCTTTAACTAAGACGTAACGTTTACCTTAGTATTTTAGCGGACCTTATAGCAAGCCTTTAAATCGAAGTTTTTTGTATTTACCGCTTAGTACCTTTAAACTAATAGCTTATCGAAAAAGCGAAACTAAACTATAAATATCGCGCTACGATTCTTTACCGCTAATTTCTTAGACTTATACTAAACTAATACGCTTATCGCCTTTTAGTTTAGCTTTAATAATTCCTTCTTCTTAATAATTTACGCGGCTTTTAATAAGCTTATTATAAAAATAAGAATAAATAATAGCTTTTAGTTCTTTAATAACTACTTATACCTCTTAAACTAAGAGGTATTATAAGAAGAAGCTAAGTTAGCTATTGCTTATATATAGGCCGCTATAAAGGATAGATATAATAAGAAATACCGCCCGCTAAAATTTAAGCCCGGCGATTAAGTTTAGCTATAGCTTAGTAAAGGTTATTATATCGCACATAGTAAACTATTAAAGCTTTAAAAAAGACGTACTAAGCCGTTTAAGGTTACTATTAAAGTAAGATAGCTTATTTACCGGCTAGATATAAAAAGGTCCCTTAATATTTATTTAGTCGTTTTAATAGTATAACTACGCTTAGCGGATAAGCTAGCTATATGCTTAAAACTAGTTTAAGATAAAGGGATACCTTATTTAGAAAAGTAAGAAGTAAACCGAATCTTATAAAGCTATATAATAAAGAAAAGCGGTAGAAAGCTAAGGAAGGAGTTCCTTATAGCTTAAAAAAGCTAGCTAAGTAGCTATAACTTATAAGTAAACGAAAAAGCGGCCTTCTAAATAAAGATCGTAAAAGCCTTTAAAAAAACATAAAAGGAGTTAGCTACTTAAGTAGTTTAAACGAGAGCATAATACGCGGCCTTTATAACTTAATATAAAACTTTCTAACTAAGAGAATTAAGCGGTTAGGCCTAAGTATAAGGCCTAAAAGCTATTATAAGTTATAAGAAACTATAACTTATTACGCTTAAGGTAATTAGTTATTTTAATAATAATATACCGCTACTTACTTTAAGCAATAAGGCCTTTTTAGCCTTATAGTATACTTATTTAAATTCTTTTTACCGCTTACCCTCTCTCCTTTCCTTTCTTCTTTTTATAATTATATTTCCCTTTACTACTAGCTATAGCCCGCTATACCTTACTTACTTCTATATATATAACTTTCTTTACTTTAAGCTTATAATTCTTATACTTTTATTTTAAGTCTTTTTATTATTTAACGTCTTTTATAGCTAAAACTAGCTAATTTATAACTACTTTTTTAGCCCGCTTTTTTATAAGCCTTTATGCTTTTAATATAAAGGATATAAGTAAGCGCTTAAGCTTTATAAAAATAAGGCGGCTATCCTTTATAGCTTTAAGTCCCTTAATAAGAGTTAAAACCTTTAAGTTTAAGCTTTTATATAAACTTACGCCGCTTTTTATAGCTATGCTTAAGCTAATAGATTTAACTTAAACTATAGCACTATAAAGGACGGCCTATACTACCCTTTTTAAATACTTAACTTAAACGACTTACCTCTTAGCCTTATACTATAGCGTAGTTTAGATAGCCGGTTTTATGGTAATTTAGCTATACCTCCTGCTTAGCTCTTACCGTTTAAAAGCCCCCGCTACTTATATATTTTTTAAAGCATAGCCGGAAATCTTTATTAATAAAATAACTAGCTAATCCTTAACGCCCTTAAGTTAGCTAACCTCGTTATAGTCTTAAGACTTATATTAGCCGCTATAGCTAGCGGTAACCCGCTTTAGTTAAATAACTAAAACAATATCCGCGCTATCCTTAACTATATATTTAAGGCTAAGCTTAATTAGTTTATAGCTAGGTTTATAGCGGTATCTTAAGCTATTATAGCTAAAACCTTATTTCGCTTTATACGCGGTTTAGCTTATACTATAAAATCCCTTTCTTAGCTTATAGCCGCAATAAGCCTTAAGGACTTATTCGGTTTTACTTAGCGAACGCTCTTTCCACCCGCTACTATACTTAGCTTAGCTATATAAAGGCGTATAAGCGCCTTATTATAATCTATCCGCTATCCCTTCTTAACCGGAGGAGATAGTAATAACTAGCCGCGCGATATATTCTGCCGCTTAATCTTATAAAAGCTATTAATAGTAACTAACACGATCCTTAATAAGCCCGGCTTCGCAGGCCTATCTTTTAGCAACGAGATTATAATAATCGGGAGTTTCCGCTTAGCTATAAACTACGCTAAGTTTTACTTATAGGCCCGCGAAGAGTTTAAACGCGACTTCACTTATACTTAAGTAATAAAATTCCTAGGCTTTAATATCCGCCTTATTAGCTATACTAACTACGCGCTTTATATTCTTACTTTTAAAGCCCCCTTTATAAAGAGGTTCTTCGAGACTATTAAGCACGTTTAAAACTTTAAAAGCGAGGAGTTAAGCATTAAGGTTATTAAGGACCTTATTACTTAATTTTAAGCGGGAATATAGATATTTAATACCTTAATACTAACTATACCTATTAATATTAGCGGGATAGCTTACCTTTACTTTAATACCTTCTTAATAGCTTAACGCGCGTTAGTCGGCGGAAAGGTATAGGTAGTAGCGCTATATAAAAAAGATAATAAATCGGAAAGCCTAGCGATAAAAAGCGGGGGATAATTATAATAGCGGTAGTAAGTAAGATATAATATCTCGCCTATAAGCGGCCTATAAAGCTAGTAAGTAAAATAGGAAATTTAGCGGAGGAGGAAAAACAGCGGAAAAAAGGTAAGTAAGATAATAATATAAGATAAGGCTTAAATAAAGCTAGTCTTTTATAATATATCCTACTAAGAAATTTAAGTATTCCTTAGCATAAAGACTCCTTACTACTTAATAAGTACTTAAATATATACCTTAAAAGAAAGTCGGAAAACTTTATTATAAGTTTTAGCTAAACGCGCTAATCGCCTTAATAAAGATTCGGCTTATTTAGCTACTATTAGCTAAATAGGCCGAAAAAACTATTAAAAGAATAAGGACGGTATATTACTAATATAGTATAAAGACGCTACTATAAAGCTATTACCTAGCGCCCCTTTTACTTTATTCTTACTTTAAACTAATAAGGATATTAGCTTTTTTTTCTTACTTAAAAGAGTTGTTATAAAATCTTAACAGCTATGCTTAGACTCCTTACTTTACTTTTAAGGAGCCTTATAAAACCTTATAATAAGAACGCTTAAAGCACGTATTATAAAAGCTCGCTTAAGTAAATACGATAAATATTACTAGTTAAACCCCGCTAAAGTCTTAAAGCATAACTATAAAGGGTTAAGAGCTTACCTAACTATAGTTTATAACGTCTAACTATAGTTTACGATATCTTTAACTATAGAAAATACTATAGAAACTATTAAGCGGATTCCGCTAGCGTCTTTAAAAGATATCTAAGGATTTCCGCGAGATATCTTAACTATAGTTTAACCCGTTTTTAACTATAAAAGCACCCCGGAAAATATAAGATAAACCTTACCACGATTTTTAAGGGATATCTAAGCATATTTAAAGGATTTCCTTAATTATAATCTATAGTGTTTTTAACCGGGCTTATACTTAGTTTATTAAGCGATTTTACAAGGATATTTATAGTTTATCTACGCACTATAGATAAGTATAGTTCAATATCCTTAGAATTAGCTTAAAGAACTAAGTATAAAGTAGCTAGCTATGCTTTTAAGAATAGATAAGCTTTTTACTATTTTTAAACCCTTATATACGTTTATATGCGGTAATTAGTTTATTATACCGGCTTAACTAGCGGTAATTAGTTTATAGTACCGGCCTTAATTAATAGTAATTAGTCTGTAGTACTAGCCTTAACTAGCGGTAATTAGTCCGCGCCCTATCCCCTTATCCTTACGCCGTAGGGCGTAGTATATAGCCCGAAACTCCTTTTTATTTTTCTTAGTTTTCTTTCTTTTTTCCGCTATTTCCTTTATCCTATCTCTTACTTCTCGGCTTAGCTTACTTTTATCCTTTTACTTTACCCCCGTTATTTTTTATTATATTGCTATATCGTCTATTAAATTCTTTTAAGGTAATTATATCTTAAAAGTCGCTAATTAGCAACTATATTAAATTAGTATACTTATACTACTTTATTAAAACTTAGTGCTATCTCCCCTTTTTAATTTATCTTTACTAAGCTTACTTAATCTTCTTTATAATATACTTTAGTTCGTTATCTTCTTAAATTACTAGCGGTAGTTAATAATCGTTAACTACTTAGCTAAGTAAAGGGTTCTTTACTACGCGGCGAAGGAACTTTATATATAGTCTTTTATATACCCTCCTTAGTATATTAAGTTTTACTATATATAGGCTAACTACTTTTATTATAATATACTTTTAGTATAGCTAGTTAAGCTTTTAATAAGGCCTATTTATAGTATACTTCTTTATATTTAGCTATACCTTATTACTTACTTAAAGTCCTTTTACCGGTATACGCGACTAGTTTACTATCTCCTTTTATCTTACTTATAACGCGGCAATCGCTATTTAAAGGAAGTTAGCGACCTTCTTTATCTTTTATATAAGGCTTTATATGCTTTTTACGTTTAGTATAAGCGGTCCTTTTTCTTATATAATTTAGATTAGCTCGATATCGTACTTATATATAGTAAAGAAAGGTCTTATACTTATTATTAATATTACCTAATTATTAAGCGCCGCCTAGGTATAAGGTAGCTATACCCCTTAATCGTCTTACTTATAGTAAATATATACGTGGAGGTATACTTATACTTTTTAGTTTACGCGCTTTATCGCTTTATTAGTTTACGGGTAGTAAGCTAAACTTAGTTTCCTTTAAACCTTAGTTTATTAGTAAAATTCCTTTTAAAATTACTTTATTTAGTTCGTCCCTTAATTTAAAATAATAGACTTTAGTATTTTATAAAAGCAAAAATAAGATTATAAGAACTTAATAGCATATAATACTACTCTTATTATTAATATCGCTTTTAAAGTTATTGCTTTTATTAGCTTATCTATTATTACTTAAAGGTTTTAAAAGCCCTTAGTCTTTATTAGCGATAAGTAAACTATAAAGTTTATTATTAAGTATATAAATAGCTATAAAAAGGGTAGTAATAATTAAAAAAGCCTTTTTTAAAGTTACCTTTAAATATACCCCTTACTATATAGCCCGTAGTTCGCGATAAGCTAGCGTACTATTAACGACTACTTTAGCTAAAAGAACTCTTAAGCTAGTATTATAAGCGTTCCTTTATACCTTAAGTATCTTACCGCTATTAAGTTATATATCCGCTAAGCGATTAATACTTAAAGCTTATTTAGCTCTTTATCCTCTTTCTTTTTAAGGTATTAAGCTTTACTTAGTACTTAAAGCTAGTGCCCTCTTATATTAATTATATACTTACTTACTTAGACTTTTAATAACTATTTTAAGGTAAGCGACTAATCGCTATTTTATATTACCTAAAATACTACTTTATACTTTTTATTCTTTCGTAATATCGCTATTTACCGCTCTTATATCTCTTACTTATTAAATATATAAGCTAGTTATACTTATTTCTTAAGTACGTCTTAGCTTAAGTTTAGGTTAAGTTTTAGCCGAACTTTACCTTCGTTCGCCTTACCTTTATCTTAAGGTATAAGGTCGTCCGCTTTACTTATATAAGCGATTAACCTTATATTCTCTTCCCTTACCTATATTATTATAATAGTACGCTTTTCTTATACTAATTATTATAAGAGGTTTATATACTTACTACTAAGGGGGACTTAATATTTTATTAATCGCGCGCTATTTAGGATTATCTATACTACCCGTCTTATTTCCTTTTTATTAAATGCCCCTTTTAGCTTATCTTAATCGCGGCGTAATAAAGTATTAAGTACTACTACTAACCTCCTTAAGCGGTACTTTAATATAAAGTTATATAAAGTAAGCTTTATCGCTTATTTACTTTATTTCTCGTTTAACTTTCTTTTTATTATAAATTACTTAAAATTCTTATAGTTTTTTAATATCGTAAACGCTAGTATATTATATAACTTTACCCCTTAAAAGGTCAGATATCGTATAATCGTAAGTAACTCCTTATTATAAATTAAGTAGTTATACTCTGCTATATTAAGTTATTTTAAGATAAAACTTACTAAGTATTATATTTTATCCGGTCTTACTTATATTAATATACCGCTTCTTATATACTTAAAGTAATCCGCCTTTAAGTATATTTCCCTCTTAAAGTTATATAGCTATAGTATTAGCGCGTTATAAAATACTTTTTAAATAACCTTAAACGCCGCTTAGTGCTTATTAGTTTATAAGAACGGCGCGTTCTTTTTATAAAGGCTATTAAAGCATCGCGAGGCCTTAGCATAAAGCGGGATAAAGGTATTATAGTATTTCGCGAAGTTAAAGAAGCTTTAAATACCCTTTATATTCCTTAGCGCTTACTATATCTAAATCGCCTAAATCTTCTTTAAGTCGCACCGGACCTTACCTTTAGCTTATATAATAAAACTTAAGTACTTTACTTTTTTTATTATAAAGTTGTATTTTTATAGGTTTAGTAAAAAGCTTACTTCTTATAACTTTTTAAGTACTTTTATTACCTTATTTTAATAATCGCAAAGCGACCTTAACGAGTAAATAAAAACGTTATTTATATATACTATAACGAACTTATAAAGGTAGACTTTTAGCACTTAATTAATTTAGCATTAAAAGGTAGCCGGCGTTTTTATAAGGCTAAATAGGCATACTTACTACTTAAATAGTTTAAACCTCGTTTAAAAGGCTATCTTAAACTTATAGCCCTCCGCGATTTTAATCTTATAAAACGCTAAAATGATATTAAGTTTCGTAAACTAATATGCTTTTATTAGTATCCTTAGCGTTTTTATAATTAATAGTAATATATACTAATCCCTCTTTATAATTATATTTAAAGCTTAATAGTTATAGTAAAAGCGTAAGTAGCTATTAGCCTTCCTTATAAATAATACCGGCGCCGCGGCTAATAAACTGCTTAAGCGGATAAGGTTCGCCTTTAATAGCTCGTTTAAAGTCTTTTAAAGGATAAAGAGTTCTTCCTTTAATATATTATAAAGAGACCCTTATAATAATAGCAGCTCTTTACTATCTTTATTTAAGGTAAGATAGATTTTATAGTTTATGCTTAGTTAAAATAAAGGTTACTTAAGCGCCTTCGTAAGTGCGAAAAGGTCTAAATAAGCTTATAGTGCTTAGGCTAAAATATAGTCTGCTAAGTTAACTAGCGTCTTTAGCTAAAAGGCCCTTTTTATATCCTTTATTATAACTACCTTTACATTAAGCGCTAATCGTTGCCCTTAGTTATTTTTTTAAGCCCTTTCCTATTAGCACTCCGCTATAAAGATAAACGCGCTTACTAGCTTCGCTTCTTAAATATTTATAATCTTCGCGGCTTCTTTTAATCTTTAAAGGCTAATCTAAATCCCTGCCTTTTTATACTAGATCCGATCCCCTTTAGTATTATAAACTACCTTATTCTTTTTTATTTATAGTCTCCTTAAAAATACGTTATAGCTTAACTTTAGTATTATATAAGCAAATATCTATTTTAAGTGCCTGTTAATCTTTATCTTAAACGATATAATCCCCTTTATTTAAAGTATTAATACGTTTTTTAAAAAAGGCTATAGTAGCCTCCTTATCTTATCTATAAAAGGGATTTCTAGCCTTATCGCTACTCCCTTACTTATTATAGTATAGTAGTTATAGCTTATATTTATAAGTGCGTTAAGCCCCTTTTTCTTATTAATACTAACTTTAAGCAGTACTAAGTTTAGTATAAGGTGCTTTTTTATTAACCTTTAAGCTATTTACTATTTCTCCTTCTCTCTTAGCGCTTAACGTTATGCTAAGGTTCCTCTTTTCTTAAATTAAAATCTACTTTAGTTACCTCCTTAGCTATCGCTACGGCTACTTATAAAGTTCCCTCCTTTTTCTTTTTATAAAAGCAAGCGATATACCCTATTACCTTATAAGTAAAACACTTCTATATATTAAGCCGGCTTTATCCTCCTCTTAGCTAAGTTATTGCGTTAATTTTACTTCTTAACGTATTGCCCTTTAAGTCTTTTTAGTCTTAAGTCGCCCCCTTTATTACCTTCTTCCGGCCTTAAAACGGCTACTTAGTTTACTAAACCCTCTTTAGCTTTACTATAATCTACGCTACTTAATTAGTATACGCTAAAAAGCTTAAGGTTAAAAAGTTAACTATTGCGAGTACCTCCTTAAGGTAAAGGCTTAAGGCGCTTTTTTAAAATACGATCTATAAATTATATAGCTATAACCCCCCCTCTTACCTTAAAGAGCCTTTACTTAAACTTAAAGAAGATTCCTAAGAACGTTTAGGTCTCTCTTTATTTAATTATATAGATCGCCGCCGCTGCTTACGATTAAATATTAATATTAAGGTAAATCGAATTAAGGTACTTAAGGAATTCTTATTAATCGTAACCTTAATCCGCGCCGGTACCGTTATAAGTCGCTATAGTTTACTATAGCCCTATATTTAAGCAGTTATAAATTAAGTAAAAAACCTCCTTTAAGCTTAAGAAAAAGTCTTAGTTAATCTCGTACTTTTGTTATATATATTATGCTTAAGGCATTAAGTAGCGATACTAGCTATCGAATTTCTTTAGCGCTAAGAGTAGCTTTTGCTAATCTTTCTTTTATATTACTTCTTTTTCTATTACGGGCGTTGCGGCCCCCGCTATTATATCGTAAAGTAGTATTAAATTACTAATAAGTAAGCCGGCCCTTACTACGCCCTATAGCATAAAGATAAGAGGATAGGGCGCGGACTAATTACTGCCGGTTAGGGCCGGTACTATAAACTAATTACCGCTAATCGGAGCCGGTACTACGGACTAATTACCGCTAGTTAGGCCGGTATAACGGACTAATTACCGTATATAAACGTATATAGGGGTTTAGAAATAGTAAAAAGCTTATTTATTCTTAAAAGCATAGCTAGCTACTTTATTCTTAGTTCTTTAAGCTAATTTTAAGGATCTTTAACTATACTATCTATAGTACGTAAAATAAACCGTAGATATCCTCGTAAAATCGCCTAATAAACTAAGTATAAGCCCGGTTAAAAACACTATAGACTATAGTTAAGGAAATCCCTTAAATATCCTTAGATATCCCTTAAAAATCGCGATAAGGTTTATCCTATATCTTCCGGGGTGCTTTTATAGTTAAAAACGGGTTAAACTATAGTTAGGATATCCCGCGGAAATCCTTAGAAATCCCTTAAAGATGCCGGCGGAATCCGCTTAATAGTTTTTACGGTATCTCCTATAGTTAGAGACGTCGTAAACTATAGTTAGGTAGGCTCCTAACCCTCTGTAGTTATATCCCGGAAACCTTAGCGGGGTCCGACCGGTAATATTCGTCGTATCTCCTTAGGCGAGCCTTTATAGTGCGTGCTCCGGGCGTTCCCGTCGCGGGGTTCCGTAGGGCTTCCTTAGGAGCAGAATAAGGAGTCCGGGCGTAGCCGTCTGGATTTTATAACAGCCCCTCCTTATATATATATCCTTACTATCTCTTTTAGCTTTTATATTAAGGCCTTAAACTAGCTTATTAGCTATTTAATCTACTACTAGCTTACTAAAACTTAGTAGCTTATTTTAATAGCCTTTACTTATAATAAGAGGATTGCTTATTTAACCCTCGTTTAAATATTAGCCTTTCTTAGCCTTCCCTCTTAAGCCCTTTAAGCATAGCCCCTTTATACTAAGTAGGCTTCTTACTTATGCTATATTATAATTAGCGAGTTTCTTTTTAAGTTATATAACCTCGTTTAAAAGGAGCTTTAAATATATTAAGGGCCTATATATACTTAGTTTAATAGCACGTAGCTAAATAATTATTTATCTAAAGCTAAAAAGGGAAAGGGGAAATCTTTATTTAAGCTACGTAGCTTCGTACTTTATAAGGGTCGCTTAAATAGCCCGTACTTAAGTTAAGTTCGGGTTAAGGTTAAGCTAAGTTTAAGTAAAGTCTTATAGAACTTTAGCTATACGTTAGCCTAACTTTAAGTTATTCGCTATAGTATAACTATAGTTCTTTTTATAGCATAGCCTATAATAATAACTTAAAATTTATAAAGTCTATATTACGTTTTAAAGGCTATTTTAAATTCGTCTTATTCTTTAATACGTATTTAGCAATAAGTAGATTTAAGGTTAACCTTAGTATACTACTACTTATTTACTAGTCTATCTCTTATTTCGCTTATAAAAGGTAGCGGAGTTTAGTCTTTTATTATATTATTATTAATCTCTTTAAAAATAATTTAAAGTTAAGTCTTTTCTTTATCTTTACTATTCTTAAAAGCAAATAGTATAGGAGCTTTATATTTTAATTTCGACTTTTTAATATAACCCTTTCGTAAGTTTTTATCGATATATTCTTTTAACAACTTTATATATTTCTTATTTAAGTTATATATCTTACGGAATTTAGGCTTAAAGCCTTCTTTTAACTTAATTTCGTAATCTTAACTACCTTATAGTAGTAGCTTATCTTTAAGTAGCGGCGTAAATATATCGAAATATCTCTTTAGTTTATTTCGAAGTATTTTTAGATAACGATCCTTAAGGTATTTTAAGTTAATAATACCTTTTAAACGTCTCGTATACTATATTCGCTCTTTAAGGTATTTTAAATTAATAGTACCTTTTAAACACTATAAGCTATTCTTATATATCTTATTTTTAATCTTTTTCTTCTTCCGTTTCTTCTTAATCTTATCTTTTTACTTAGGGTATTGCTACTTAATATTATATAAGGTATTCGATAGATTTTCTTTTAATAAATTATAAGTAGCTTTATAATTATCTTCGGGGCTTTTAATATCTTTACTAAGGTTCGGCGTCGTTTTCGCTTGCTTTATCCTAATCGTAGTCGTATTATCTTTAGTCGTACTAGTCGTTTTATTATTCTTTATTACGATATTTATTAGTACGATATTTATATTTATATAGGAAGCTTTATTATCCTTATCGTTACTATTCCTTATATAGTTATCGTTAAGTATTGCTATCCTTAAATTATTTAAGGGTTTCGTTTTAAGGTTATCCTTTATTAAACTATAAAAAGAAATATTTAAGGTATCGTCTTAAAACCTTAAAAGGCCTGTATCTTAATCTATAATAGGATTATATTTTTATAAGAAGAGTAGTCTTAATATAATATTATAGCTAATAATTAAGGAGCAAATGGATATAGAAGAGAGCAGGCTTGTAGCTATAAGTAAGGGGATTATAGAGATGCAAAGAGTGTGCAAAAAGGTAAAGAAATGGGTGAGATGTGTGTGTATAAGGTTAATAATCTATCTAAGGTGAAGGGGGGACTAAGGCTTCCTTATATAGACAATTCCTAAGCTACAAGTGACTTAAGTGATTGAGAAAAGAGCCCCCTATCTAGCGCAGTTATGCATAGTAGGCTAATAGCTGTTATTAAGTCAATATTATATTTGTAAGCCTAGGGATTAATCCCGCAAGGAATACGAGGTGGCGCAGCGACTTAGCACGGATTAAGCATATAGTCTCCACACACACCTCTTCCTAATCTGCTCATATCTTGCTTATATGTAGGTGGAATAGAACAAGAAAATATGTATAGTATGCAGAATTGTATAGCGGATTTTATGTATATTTCAGCGTCTTTATGCCATGTGTTATTTATGCTATATTTGGCCTATAGGCTGCGGGAGAGTATATTTTACTCCCTTATACTAATAGCTAAGACGTTAAAGGAATCTTAAAAGTTATAAATCTAGATTATATACTTAAAAGGATTAGTCTTTAGCATAATCTTGTTATTATTATACTTAAAGGGTAATCCTTTTATTAAAAGAAGTATATAAGGCTTATTATTCTTTTTATAACGTAATTCGAAACGATTTACTATTATAAGGGAAATATAGCTACTTATTATACCGCAATCTACTAATACGTTAAGGCGATGTTCTCTTAATTTTAATAAAAGGGTTATTTTTCTACTTTAAGAATTATTATTAAACATAAGTAAGTTCTTTTTACTAGGAAATAGCTTTATTATTCCTAGGCTTATTAGTTTTTTACTTTATTAACTAACTTCTTAGTAAATCCTTATTCTTTTTATAGAACTAGGCTATTTAAGTTACTAAGCTTCCTAATAGCTTTAAAAACTAAATCTTTACTAGCTTTATAGTTTCTAACTGCTTTACTAATAATATTAATACCTTTATTACAATTGATTTCTTTTTATCGCCTTTAGTCCTTAATTTCTTATTGCTTAGCTTTTAGCTAATTCTTAAGCATTTCCTTTAAGAATCTCTTTACTTTTAAAAGCATATTTAAATTATAATTCTTACTATAAAGATTATAATTTCTTTCGAAATACTTATTATATCGTTTAGACGTATCTTTAATAGCTAAGTTAAGAAATTCCGTATTTTCTTTAAGCTTATCGGCTAGCTTATCGTTTTTTTTCTTAAGATCGTCTTTATCTTTAATTAAATTAGTAATATATATAAAAAGAGATACGTAATCTTCTTTTAGCATAATTATCTTATTCGTTAAAGCTAGGTTACTATCTTAAAGGTTTTTAACAGTCGTTTTATTATACTGCTTAAAGAGTAAAAGTTATTCGATTTTAATCCGGTTATTAGTGTTTTCTTATATAAGTTCCTCTTTATTAGTTTTAATATCCTCCTTAATGTTTTCTATAAAAACCTTAGTATCGGTAGTAAGTTTCTTAATTATTATAGCGGGTTTATTAAAAGTCTTCCTTAGTTTAAAAAACTATCCGCTTCCTTACTTATTTAAGAGATATATAAGGTAGTCGTCTTTATAGTATTTAGTTTAAGATAACTACTTATACGCCTTATCCTTAATAGTAATAACTATATTAAGATATTTTATAAAAAGAGCGTAAGGCCCGTTACTATCTTTTTTTTTAAAAGAGGGCTCTTTATCTATTTTGTTGAATTTAAGGACTTTAGGATTATAGCTACTATTATCTTTCGTATTTAAAGGTTTTACGTTTATATTAAAATAAAAAGCGTTTTCGTTATCTTCGTAAATAGTCTATAAGAAAGTCCCGTGCTTATAATTATCCTTAGTCTTAAAAGCATTCCTTTATTAGTCGTTTAGGCTTTCGGCTTTTATCTTTATCTTTTTATTAAGTTCTTTTTCGAAAAGACCTTTTATAGACGAACTAGTCTTAAACAGACTAAGGGTTAGCATAATAAGCTTAGCATCGATTTCTTCGGTATCCTAAATTAAAAATAGTAGTAAAGTATATCTCGGGTTATAAGCTAAGAGGGCATTAATTTTATAAATAGATATATTCCTTCCCTTAAAGGAATTCCTCTTTTTAATATAATCTTTTATAATATAACCTTCTTTTATATAGTTAAAGTATTAAATAGCTTTCTTAGCGGGCTTTAGCGGGCTCGCTTTAAGCGTATTTAAGTCTATTACGTTACTTAGGTCGCGCTATCGCTTTTTATTATTTTTCTTTATAATCTTACTAAAAGTCGAATAGTGCTTTTTTTACTACCGGCGTTTATACTACTTATCGTCTATCCGGACCGCTAGACTAGTATAGTCTAATAGCGTCTTTAGCCTATTAAGGCGGTAGATTTCGTCTTTAACTTCTTCTTTAAGACCTTCGTAGAAAGTCGCTATAAAGGCATTATCTTTTTATTTTAGCTTAAAAGTTATTTATCTAAATAGAGCTATATAAGCTAATAAAGACGTAACCTACTTAAGGTATCTTAATTTGTGCTTTGCTAATCGTTGCCTATTTATAATTCCGAAGGTTTTTTATAAAGCTTCTTTAAAGTTATTAAAATTCTTAAAAATATTCTTTATCTTAAAATTCCTATCTTTAAGACTATTATCTATATAGTCCTTAAACATTAGTTCGAACTATATTGCTACTAGGCCTTATAAGCAACTAAATATAAATATAACCTTTACTACTTCTTAATTTATTATAGTAAGATAAAACTAAAAATAATCTTTAAAAAAAGTAATAAACTTTTATAGCTTAGCTAATTCTTTAGTATAAGGTTTTAGTGCTTAAATCTTTAAAATAGAACTTCTATCTATAAAGCTTATAAAGGGATAAGAAAGCTCTAAATGCCTTAAACTAGCCTACGGCTAATTAGTTAGCTATAGTGTTATAAAAGTAAACATTCTTCTTTTATTTATTATAATAAAAAAGATATATTTATAATAAATACCTTTTTCTTACTTAATAGCTTTAAGAACTTACTAAGTATATAAATACTAAGTATTCTCTATCGGAGCTATTAAGTTCGTTAAGATTTTATAAGCTAGTTTTATATTATAGAACTTTTAGCGTTTCTTTTACGCTAAGTAATAAGGCGTAATTTATTTAATTTAAATTTACTAGCTAAAAGGAGAGAAAAAGACTTAGTGCTAACTACTAAACCGAATAAAGGAAGGGTATTTTATTATGCGGATTTCTTATATTAAAACTAGCTAAAAAAGAAAAAAAAGGAAAGGAAAAGAGTTAAAGGAAGGAGGAGGAAAGACCTTCTTTTCTACCCTTTTAAGGCTACTTAAAGGCTTTCCTTTTATATACTTTTATATGCTTTTATATGCTAATCTATAACTTATACCTCGTATAACTTAAAAGGTTACTAAATTACTTTTTAAGCTATTAAAAATAGTTTACGCTATCTTTATTACTAGTTATAAGTAATATATGCTTAATTACTTATAACTAGCTTATAAGACTAAATATCCTTATCTTAAAACCTTTTATAAGATTCTATTCTCTTTTAAAGGGAGGCCTCCTACCTTAGCTTTATATAAGGTATCGGTCGATTATATAAGGTATTAGTCGATCTATTTAATACTAATCCTATTACGAGCTAAAGCTAGCTTAAGCTAAATATAGGCGTATTAAACCTATACCGCTTATAGCTAATACTAGCCGTCTTTAACCGTTAAGCTATATTGTCTCTCCTTATAACTACTAGTATTTACTTTAATAGTTATAACTTATAACTAGCAATATCTACTTTACTAGTTACTCCTTTATATTTAGCGGTATCTACCTTATTAAATATTAGTACTTTTAATACTTAGGATTACTAATAAAATAAGGTTTCCGTTATACTAAAGCTCCTTTTTATTTTTCTTAGTTTTCTTCTTTATTTCCGCTATCTCCTTTATTCTTTTTCTTACTTTTTAGCTTAGCTTATTCTCGTTCTTTCGCCTTACCTTTATCGTTCTTTCTTACGTTATTATACTATCCTTTAAACTCCTTTAAGGCGATTATATCCTAAAAGTTATTAATAGGTTACTAAGTTAAGTTAGCGTACTTATACTACTTTATTAAGACTTAGCGCTACCTCTTTCTTTAATTTATTTTTATTAAGCTTATTAAATCTTCTTTATAACGTATTTTAGCTTATTATCTTCCCCGATTACTAATAGTAGCTAGTAATCGTTAACTACTTAGCTAAATAAAAAGTTATTTACCGCATAGCGGAGGAATTTTATATATAATCTTTTTTATACCCTTTTTAGTATATTAAGTTCTACTATATATAATCTTACTACTTTTATTATAATATACTTTTTATTTAATTAATTAAGCTTTTAGTAAGGCTTATTTATAGTATACTTCCTTATATTTAACTATACTTTATCGCTTACTTAAAGTCTCTTTATTAGCGCACGTAACTTATTTACTATCTTTTCTTATCTTACTTATAATATAGCGATCGCTGTTTAAAGGAAGTTAGTAACCTTTTTTATCTTTTATATAAAGTCTTATACGCCCTTTATATTTAGTATAAGCGGTCCTTCTTTTTATACGATTTAAATCGGTTTAATATTATATCCGTATATAGCGAAAAAAAGGCTTATACTTATTATAAATACTACTTAGTTATTAAGCTCTACTTAAGCGTAAGGTAGCTATATATTTTAGTTATCTTACTTATAGTAAACGTATATATAAAGGTAAGCCTTTACTTCTTAGTTTACGCGCTTTATCGCCTTATTAGTTTATAAGTAGTAAGCTAAACTTAGTTTCCTTTAAACCCCGGTTTAGCCGTAAAACTCTTACTAAAATTGCCTTATTTAGTTTATCGTTTAATTTAAGATAATAAACTTTAATATTTTATAAAAGCGGATGTAAGATTATAAGAATTTAATAGCGTACGCTATTACTCTTATTATTAATATCGCTTTTAGCGTTATAGCTTTTATTAGCTTCTCTATTATTACTTATAGGTTCTTTAAGCCTTTAGGTTTTATTAAAAGTAGCTTAATTATAAAGTTTATTATTAAGTATATAAATAGCTATATTAAGGGCGGTAATAGCTAAAAAAGCCCCTTTAAAAGTTACTTTTAAATATACCCCTTACTATATAGCTTATAGTTCGCAATAAGCCGGCGTACTATTAATAACTAGCTTAGCTAAAAAAACTCTTAAGCTAGTATTATAAGTATCCCCTTATACTTTAAATATCTTACCGCTATTAAGTTATATATTTAATAAGCGATTAATACTTAAAGCTTATTTAGCTTTTTATCCTCCTCCTCCTTAAAGTATTAAGCTTTACTTAGTACTTAAAAGCAATCCTTAAAGTAAAGGCGCCTTCTTATATTAATTATAAACTTACTTACTTAAATCTTTAATTACTATTTTAAGGTAAGCAATTAATTACTATTCCGCACTACTTAAAATATTACTTAGTAGTCCTTATCTTTTCGTAATATTGTTATTTATCGCTCTTATATCTCTTATATATTAAATACGCGGGCTAGTTATACTTATTCCTTAAGTACGTCTTAGCTTACGTTTAAGTTAAGTTTTAGCTAAACTCTGCTTTTATTCGCCCCGCCTTTATCTTTAAGTATAAGGTCGTTTGCCTTACTTATATAAGTAATTAACCTTATATTTTCCTCCTTTACTTATATTATTATAATAGTACGCTCCTTTTATATTAAGTATCGTAAAAGGTTTATATACTTACCGCTAAGGGGGACTTAATATCTTATAAGCCGCGCGCGATTTAAGATTATTAAAACTACGTATCTTATCTCCTTTTTATTAAATGCCCTTTCTAGCTTCTTTAAATCGTTACGCGATAAAGCATTAAGTATTTTTACTAACCTCTATAAGTAGTATTTTTATATAAAGTTATATAAAGTTAGCTTTATCGCTTATTTACTTTACCTTTTATTTAAATTCCTTTTTATTATAAAGTACTTTAGATTTTTATTATCCGTTAATACTATAAATGCTAATATATTATATAACTTCACCTTTTAAAAGTCTAGGTATTATATAATTAGAAGTAACTCTTTATTATAAATTAAGTAATTATACTTTACTACGTTAAGTCGTTTTAAGAAAAAGCTTATTAAGTATTATATCCCGTTTAGTCTTATTTACGTTAGTATACCGCTTATCGTAGACTAAATATAGTCCGCCTTTAAGTACGTTTCTCTCTTAAGGTTATATAGCTATAATATTAATAAATTTTAAAATACCTTTTAAATAAATTCGAACGCGGCTAAGTACTTATTAGTTTATAAAAAGGTCGCGTTCTTTTTATAAAGGCTATTTAAGTACTTAAAGACCGTAGAGTAAAGCGGGATAAATATATAATAGTAATTCGTAAACTTAAAGAAGCTTTAAACGCCTTTTATATTTTTAGCGCTTATTACGTTTTAATAGCTTAGAATTTCTTTAAGTTATACTAAACCTTACTTTTAGCCTATATAATAACACCTTAGTACTTTACTTCTTTTATTATAAAGTCGTATTTTTTCAAGTTTAGTATAAGGCCTACCTTTTATAGCTTTTTAAGCACTTTCGCTAATTTATTTTAAAAGTCGCGGAGCGACTTTTATAAGTAAATTAAGACGTTATCTATATATACTATAACGAACTTATAAAGGTAGTCTTTTAACACTTAGTTAATATAGTATTAAAAAGTAGCCGGCGTTCTTTTAAAGCTAAATAAGTATACTTATTACTTAAATAGTTTGAACCTTATTTAAAAGGCTATCTTAAACTTTTAGGCCTCTGCGATTTTAATCTTATAAAACGTTATAACGATATTAAGTTTTATTAACTAACGTACTTTCGCTAATATCCTTAGCGTTTTTATAATTAATAGTAGCGTATATTAATCCCTTTTTATAATTATATTTAAGGCTTAATAGTTATAGTAAAAGTATAAGCGGCTATTAGCCTTTCTTAAAAATAATACTAGCGCCGCGGCTAATAAACTACTTAGCTAAATAAGGTTTACTTTTAATAGCTTATTTAAAGTATTTTAAAGGATAAGGAGTTCTTCTTTTAATATATTATAAAAGGGCCTTTATAGTAGTAGTAGCTCCTTACCGTCCTTATTTAAAGTAAGGTAAATCTTATAGTCTATGCTTAGTTAGAATAAGGGCTACTTAAGCGCCTTTATTAATACGAAAAGGTTTAAATAAGCTTATAGTGCTTAAGCCGGGATATAGTCCGCCGGGTTTATAAGCGTTCTTAGCTAAAAGGCCCTTTTTATATCTTTTATCGTAATTACTTTTATATTAAGCGCTTATTATTGCCTTTAGCTATCTCTTTAAGCCTTTTCTTATTAGCACTTCACTATAAAGATAAAGGCGCTTACTAGCTTCGCTTTTTAAATATTCGTAATCCTTATAGCTTCTTTTTATCCTTAAAGGCTAATTTAAATCCCCGCTTTTTTATACTTCATCCGGTCCTCTTTAGTATTATAAACTACTTCGTTTTCCTTATCTATAGTCTCCTTAAGAATACGTTCTAGCTTAACTTTAGTACTATATAGGCGAATATTTATTTTAAGTACTTATTATGATTTATCTTAACCGCTACGATCCCCTTTATTTAAAGTATTAGTACGTCCTTTAAAAAAGGCTATAATAGTCTCTTTATTCTATCTATAAAGGGTATTTATAGCTTTATCGCTACCCCCTTACTTATTATAGTATAGTAGTTATAGCTTATATCTATAAGTATATTAAGTCCTTTCTTTTTATTAATACTAACCTTAAGTAGTACTAAGTTTAGTATAAGGTGCTCCTTTATTAACCTTTTAGCCGTTTACTATTTCTCTTTTTCCTTTAATGCCCGATTTCGCGCTAAGGTTCCTTTTTTCTTAAATTAAAATCCACTTTAGTTACCTCCTTAAATATAGCTATAGCTACTTATAAAGTTCTTTCTTTCTTCTTTTTATAAAAGCGGGCGATATACCCTATTATCCTATAAGTAAAATACTTTTATATATTAAGCTAGCTTTATCCTTTTCTTAGCTAGATTATAGCGTTAATTTTACTTATTAAAGTAATGCCTTTTAAGTCTTTTTAGTCTTAAGTTGCCCCCCTTTTTACCTTTTTCTGCCCTTAAAATAGCTACTTAGTTTACTAAACCCTCTTTAGCTTTCCTATAATCTATATTACTTAATTAATATACGCTAAGAAGCTTAAGGTTTAAAGGTTAACTATTATAAGTACTTCCTTAAAGCGTAGGTTTAAGGCGCCTTTTAAGAATACGATCTATATATCGTATAGCTATAACCCCCCTCCCGCTTTAAAGAGCCTTTATTTAAACTTAAGAAGGAATACTATAAACGTTTAGTTCTCTTTTTATTTAATTATACGGATAGCTACCGCCGCCCGTAATTAGATATCGATATTAAGGTAAATTAAATTAAGGTATTTTAAGAATTCCTACTAATTATAACCTTAATCTATACCGGTATTATTATAAGTCGCTATAGTTTGCTATAGCCCCGTATTAAAGTAGTTATAAATTAAGTAAAAAACCTCCTTTAAGCTTAAGAAGAAGTCTTAGTTAATTTTATACTTTTCTTATATATATCGTGCTTAAGGCATAAAGTAGCGGCATTAGCTATTAAACTTTCTTAGCGCTAAGAGTAGCTTTTACTAGTTCTTTTTCTTTATTGCTTCCTTTTTTACCGCGGGTATTACGGCCTTTACTATTATATTATAAAGTAGTATTAAGCTATTAATTAGTAAGCCGGCCCCTCCTTATATATATATCCTTACTATCTTTTTTAGCTTTTATATTAAGGCCTTAAATTAGCTTATTAGATATTAAATCTACTACTAGCATATGAAAACTTAGTAGCTTATTTTAATAGCTTTTACTTATAGTAAAAGAATCGCTTATTAAACCTTAATTTAGATATTAGCCTTTTTTACCCCTTTTTCTTACCCCCTTTAAGCATAGCCTTTTTATATTAAGTAAGCTCCTTACTTATACTATATTATAGTTAATAAGTCTTTTTTTAATTTATATAACCTTATCTAAAAGGAACTTTAAATATATTAAGGGCCTATATATACGTAGTTTAGTAGTATATAACTAAATAATTATTTTTTTAAAGCTAAGAAGGGAAGGGGAAATCTTTACTTTAGCTATATAGCTTCTTACTTTATAAGGTCGCTTAAGTAACTTAGACTTAAGTTAAGTTTAAGTTAAGGTTAAGCTAAGTTTAAGTAAAGTCTTATATAACTTTAGCTATACGTTAGCTTAACTTTAAGTTATTTATTATAGTATAACTATAGCTCTTATTATAGTATAACTATAGCTCTTATTATAGTATAGCTTATAATAAGTATTACTTAAACGGATTAATTATCTTTTAGATAAAAGAAGTAAGGATAAGCCGACTTAAAAACCCGCTAGCCTTTTACCTTTTAAGTACCCTTTAAATTAAGCTTATAATAAAACCACTTTTCCTTTAAGATAATAAGCTTAGCGGATATCTTTCCTATATATAATTAATAAAGTTTAGTTTATAAGTTTTAACTAGAAATCCGCTTTAAAGTATACTTAGTAGTTTCTTAGTTTAATATTACTATTTAGCCTTATTTACTTTAGCTATACTAATTAAAGCGTTTTTAAGACTTTTAACTAATAAAATCGAGCTTTTTACGCTTTAGGCTTTATAGCACACCGGATTTAAAAACGTATATAAAATAAAAAGATAAACACTTAGTAAGAGTATTAAGACTAAGACTTTAATAATAAGCAATAAAAATTTAGTAAGTAATACCCTTAATATGCTAAACCTATTTATACTAAGCGTATAAATACTAAAACTAAGTAAAGCTTTAAGCTTTTTAATAAAAAGAGTAATAATATTAAATAAATAATTCTTAAGTCTTTTTTAAGCACTAAAAAAAGATATATTTATTAAGGGTTAAGAAAAACTTAAACTTTAAGCTAAGGATATAAAGAGATTTAACTTATTAAGACCGCGAAAAGTATCTTTTAATAAAGTTTAAGAAGATAATAAGGTTAATATATTTTAAGGAGTAAATTATTTTATTAACTTTATTAGCTTAAACGCTTATAAAAATAAGGCTTATATAGAAAAATTAGCTATGTAATTGCCTTTTTTTTTAAGGAAGCTTATTAAAATAGTATTCTAAAAACCCCTTAAAACTATAATAAAAAGAACTTAAGGAGCTTAAGATAAAACTAAGTATATAGATCTCCGCCTTATAAAAATAGTTTACAATCTGCTTAAATATAGCGATAATAGCACTTAATAAAAGGCACTTTACTATTAAAGATATAGTAATAAGGTGTAATTTTAAGTCTTTAATATCGCGCTTATAATATAAAGCTAAAGCCGCGCTCTATTAGCTAAACGACTTAACTATAATAATTTACTATAAGCTAGATATTTATTTATAAGAATCTTTATACCGTTTAATAGAAAAGAAGGATATTAATAAAGAAATTAATAAATAAATAAAAATTCTTTTTTAGCTATAAGTTAAATATACTTAAGAATCTTAAAAATACTTATAAATATAAAAAAAAATACGTTTAACCTATAAAACGGCGAGGCTTAACTAGCTATACTTAATATATACTTAAAGAATAGTTTAAAACGCCTAAACTATTTATTAAGGGCTTGCTAAAACTATAAGTTATATTCTTAAACTGCTTAACTAAAGTAAATATACTATAAGCCTTAAAGCGTTCGCTAAGTTAAAAGAAAAACCAGTTTAAATAGCTAAGGATATAAACTAAGGTTTTTTAGCTTAAAAGAAAAAGGCCCTTTAAAACTATATACTTCTTAACGTTAAAACTAAACTAAGTATACCTTATAACTAAGGAAAAAACTAAAATAAAGATTAATAACTACTTAAAGGATAAAGAATATAATATAAAAGGAGCTTAAACGGATACCGATAAAAGGTTAAAGGAAACCGTAATTTATATTATAGTAGAATTAGTTTAAAAGGCTAATAAAGTATATAGATTTTATAGCGAAGTATTTCCTTTAAAAATTAATCTTAACTAATACATTAAAGATAAATACCTCTTAAACTCTTATTTAAACGTTACTATATAAAAATATAGTTTAGTATAATAAGTAGTTATTTTAAAGCTATAAAGCGTTTTAATAGTTACGTTTTTTCTTAATATTTAACTATTAAGCTTTAATAAGCTATTACGATTAACTTATATATACTTATTAATTTATAAAAAAGCAAGGCTTAAGATAAGTATTAAAGCTTATATAAATATTAAGGTAAACTAAAGCCTTATTTAAGCCGACTTAGTAAAGACTTTATAAGATATAACTATATACTCCTTTTTATAAATTCTTAATTAAGACGTATGAAAAATAGCTACCGTTTTATAAGTAAAATATACCGCGTATATACTAAGAAGGCTAAATAGGAGCTTTATAGTTATAAAAGTAAAAATTAGCGCTAAGATAATAAAAAGCTTAGCGGGAAATATATTACTAAGCTAACATTTTCTAGTTTTCTATTAAAAAGGCTTTATTAACCTTATATTAGTTTAATTATTTAAGCTATAAAAGGATGTTAAAGCCGAAGTTAAGATAGTTTAGCTATAATTAATAATATATAAATAAGTAATTTACTTAACTATAATAATAATTTTAGCTAGTTTTAGCTATGCCTTACTTATATAAATCCGGGTATTATTATTAAGGCGGGAGATAATTATTATAGAATCTAAACAGCTATACCTAAACTTCTTACCTTACTTTTAAAAAGCCTTATAAAACGCCGTAATAAGAACGCTTAACGCATATACTATAAAGGCTTATTTAAAGAAATATAATAAATATTACTAGTTAGACCTTACTAAGCTTTCCGAGATATAACTATTAAAGCTTAAAAGCCTATTTAACTATAGTTTATAACGTTTTTAACTATAAAAGATACTATAAAAACTACTAAGCGGATTCTACTAATATCTTTAAAGGATATTTAAGGATTTTTATAGGATATCTTAACTATAGTTCGGCCCGTTTTAAACTATAAAAGCACTTTAAAAAATATAAGATAGACTTTACTATAATTTTTAAGAGATATTTAAGGATATTTAAGGGATTTCCCTTATTATAGTTTATAGTATTTTTAACTAAGCTTATACTTAGTTTATTAAGTAATTTTATAAGGATATTTATAGTTTATCTATATATTAATTATTAAAAATAAGATAGTATAATTAAAAATCCTTAAAATAAGCTTAAAAAACTAAGTATAAAGTAGCTAGTTATACTTTAAAGAAAAAATAAGCTTTTTACTATTTTTAAACCCTTATATATATTTATATATAGTAATTATATTATGTAATCTAAACGGCCACGCCTAGACTCCTTACTTTACTTTTAAGGAAGCTTTACAAAACCCCGCGATAAGAACGCTTAAAGCACGTACTACGAAGGCTCGCTTAAGGAGATATAATAAATATTACCTATCGGACCCCGCTAAGGTTTCCGGGATATAACTATAAAGGGTTAAGAGCTTACTTAACTATAATTTACGACGTCTTTAACTATAAGAGATACTATAGAAACTATTAAGCGGATTCCGCCGGTATCTTTAAGGGATTTCTAAGGATTTCCGCGGGATATCTTAACTATAGTTTAACCCGTTTCTAACTATAAAAGCACCCCGAAAGATATAAGATAAACCTTACTGCAATTTTTAAAGGATATTTAAGGATATTTAAGGGATTTCCCTAACTATAGTTTATAGTGTTTTTAACTAAGCTTATACTTAGTTTATTAAGCAATTCTATAAGGATATTTATAGTTTATTTTATATACTATAGATAGTATAGTTAAAGATCCTTAAAATTAGCTTAAAGAACTAAGTATAAAGTAGCTAGCTATGCTTTTCAAAATAGTTAAGCTTTTTACTATTTTTAAACCCTTATATACGTTTATATACGGTAATTAGTTTATTATACCGGCTTAACTAGCGGTAATTAGTCTATAGTACCGGCCTTAATTAGCGGTAATTAGTTTATAGTACCGGCCTTAACTAGCGGTAATTAGTCTACGCCTTATCCTCTTATCCTTATGCTATAAGGCGTAGTAAATAATAACAATTCCTACCTATTTAAACGGAAATCCCTTAAATATCCGCTAAGCTAAAAGCGACTATATCGCATAATTAAGTACTTATCTTATAGGAAGTTAAATACTAAACGATATTTTCTTTAGTAAGAAGCTCCTATTAGCCTTTAAGTTTAACTTTAATAATAAGTACCTTTTCCTTAACGCGCTTATAATAAAACTCCGAGATAAGTAGGCCGTAAAAGCGGAAAAGGCCGCGGCCTACTAAGTATACCGGTTTAATAATCTCCCTTACCCCTTTTTAAAGTACTATACCGCAATAGCCTACGGAGCTAAATAAGACGTAAAATAAGTCCCGCTTAGCTAAGCTAAGACTATTACTCTTTAAGAAGCAATCCGCTTTTAAAATACCAACGAAAAATAAACTATAAAATAATAAAATCTATACGACTAAGTAAACTAAATTCGGTATTACCTAAACGGATCGATTATCCTTTAAATAAAAGAAGTAAAGATAAGCTAACCTTAAAACTATCTGGCTCCCCGCCCGCTAAATACCCTCCGGATTAAGCTTATAACTAAGTTACTCTTTCCTTAAGATAATAAGCTTAGCGGATATTTCTACCGCGTACTATTAATAGAGTTTAGCTTAAAGGCCTTAACTAAAAATCCGCTTTAAAGGATACTTAGTAGTTTCTTAGTTTAGTATTACCGTTTAGCCTTATCCGCTATAGCCGCGCTAACTAAGGCATTTTCGGGACTCTTAATTAATAAAAACGAGCCTCTTACGCTAAGGGCCTTACTAAATACCGGATTCCGGGATACGTATAAAACGGAAGGTTAAGCGCTTAGCGAGAGTATTAAGACTAAGACCTAAATAATAAGCGATAAGGACGCGGTAAGCGATACCCTTAGCGGGCTAAACCTATTTATACTAAGCGTATAGATACTAAGACTAAGTATAGCCTTAAGCCCCTTAGTAAGAATAGTAGTAATATTAAATAAATAATTCCTTAGTCTCCTTTAAGTACTAAGAAAAGAAAACGCGCTTATTAAGCCCCGAGAAAAACCTTAACTACGAGCTAAGGATATAAGGAAATTTAACTTATTAAGACCTTTAAAAGTATCCTTTAACGAAGTCTAAGAAGATAATAAGGCTAGTACGTTCCGAAGAGTAAACCGTTTTATTAACTTTATTCGCCGAAACGCTAATAAAGGCGAGGCCTATATAGACGAATTAGCTATTTAATTGCCCTCCTTTTTTTAAGGAAGTATAGCGGAATAGTATTTTAAGGACCTCTCGGAACTATAATAAGAAGAACTTAGCGAGCTTAGCGTCGGACTAAGCTAATAGAAATCCGCCTTATAAAAACGGTTTAAAATCCGCTTAAATATAGCGATATAAGCACTTAATAAAAAGCACTTTACTATTAAAGATATAATAATAAGATCTAACTTTAAGTCTTGAATATCGCGTTTATAATATAAAGCTAAGGCCGCGCTTTACTAGCTAGACTACTTAACTATAGTAATCTACTAAAAGCTAGACGTTTACTTATAAGAATCCTTATAATGTTTAATAAGGAACGAGGATATTAATAGATAGATTAATAAATATAAGGAAATTCTTCCTTAGCTATAAGTTAAATATACTTAAAGATCTTAAAAGCACTTACTAATATAAAAAAAATAGGTCTAACCTATAAAAAGACGAGGGCCGTTTAGCTATACTTTATATATACTTAAAAGATAGTCCGGGACGCCTTAAGTATTTATCGAAGGCTTGCTAAGACTAAGGGTTACGTTTTTAGACCGCTTAGTAAAAGCGGATATACTTCGGGCCTTATAGCGCTCGCTAAGTTAAAGAAGAAACCCGCCCGAATAGCTAAGAATATAAGTTAAGGTCCTCTAACTTAAGAAAGAAGGGACTTTTAAGACTATATACTCGCTAACGCTAAAGCTAAAATAGGCATACCCCGCGATTAAGGAAAGAACTATAGTAAAGACTAATAACTATCTAAGAGATAAAGAGTATAATATAAAAAGAGCTTAGTTAGATACCGATAAAAGCCTAAAGGAAACCGCAATTTATACTATAGTAGACTTAGTATAGGAGGCCGATAAAGCGTGCGGATTTTACGGCGAAGTATTCCCCTTAAAGAATAAGCTCTACCGATATATCGAAAATAAACACCCCCCTAACCTTAACTAAGACGTTGCTATATAAAGATATAGCTTAGTATAGTAAGTAGTTATTTAAAAGGTATAAAGCGTTTAAATAGTTAAGGCTTCCCTTAACGTCTAGCTATTAAACCTTAATAGGCCGTTATAATTTACTTACGCACGCTTACTAGTCTATAAAAAAGAAAGGCCCGGGATAAGCATTAAAGCCTATATAAACACCGGGGTAAACTAAAGCCTTATTTAAGCTAACTTAGTAAAGACCTTTTAAGACGTAATTATAAACTCCTCTTAATAAATTCTTATTTAAGGAGTAAGAAGAATAGCTACTATTAAATAAGCGGAATTTACTACTTAGATACTAAAAAGGCTAGATAGTAGCCTCGCGGTTATAAAAGTAAGGATCGGCGCCTAAATAGTAAAACGCTTAGCGGTTAATATATTGCTTAGCTAAGACTTTTTAGTTCTTTATTAAGGGGACCTTATTAACTCTATATTAGTCTTATAGATTAAGGCCTATAAAAGGATTAAAGCTAAAGTTAAGATAGTCCGGCTAGGACTAGCGATATATAAACGGGTAATCTACTCCGTTACTACGATAATTCTAGCTAGTTCTAGCTACGCCTTACTTATATACGTCCGGGCGCCGCTATTAAGGCGTAATATAATATTCTTCCCCGATAACCTTAAGCTTACCTAGAAAATAATATAAGATTACACGAGCTTTATAGCGATAAACTATTTTAAGGAACTACTAGTACTTTACTAAGGCTAAAAGGTAAGGATAATTATAGACCTTAATAAGTAGTTTTAGCTATATAAGAAGGTTAACGCTACTACTCCCTTAGCGGAAGCCCTTATAGAAAATCCGGATAAAATAGACCCCGCTAAAGACTTCTTATAAAAAGATCTTACTATAAACTATAAACTCGGAATCGGCCGAACTAAGGACCTACTTAAACTTACTACTAATAAGGGCGTCCGAATCTACGCTAAAGACCTAAAATATATATTAAAAGTCTAAAATATCCTTTAATTGTTTCCCCGCCTTTAAAAAGATAAGGGAGTAATATATATAGACGAATCTAAATATATACGTATTCCTTTAGTAAAAGGATAGTAATACTAACGAGTTATATTAAGATTATACCTATTAAGCGATAAAGATAAGAAGGTAGTAAATATAATATTTAGCTAACTAACCGCGTAAGGCCGATTAAAACGAGTTTATAGGCTAACCCTATTTATAGCGTTAGTATTTATAATATAGAAGACGGTAAACGGAAAAGAGAAAGGATAAGTAGTTATAGACTTATAAGGGATTAATGCTATTATTACCTTAAACGTATACTTAATGCCCCTTTAAAACGATATAATTAAACGCCTTTAAGGAAAGAGGTTTATTAATATAGTAAACGCACGATCGTTTTTTTACTAGTTTTTAGTTTACTAAGACTACTAAGAAAGGTTTACGGTTATAGGCTATTGCGGGCTAAAAAGATTATTAGTAATACTTATAGGCTTTAAGAACTCCCCGGTATATATCTAAAGGTTTATCGATACTATCCTCCGTAGATACTAAGAATACGCGGCGGCCTATATCGACGATATTATTATCTACTTTAATATAGCTAAAAAATACCTTTAATATTTAAAGGCCGTATTCTACGCTTTTTACGACTATAATATTACCTTATTTAGATTAAAGTCCTTCTTAGCGTACTTATCTATATAGCTCCTTAGATTTAAGGTAGACGCTATCGGCTTAATAAATATAAACGAACGCGTGCGAGCCTTAAAGGATATCGTGTTCTTAAAGAACCTTTAATAGCTTAAGAAATAGATCGGCCTTACTAAGTAGCTACGCTATACGGTCTTATATTTCGCTAAAAAAGTTAACGTCTTATAAAAACGAAAGATAGAGCTACTTTAAGTAAGATAAAAAGAAGGAGTCCCCTTAAGGGGCTAAGGACGGGCTCGATATACCGCAAAAGCCGCTTTTTAGCTTACTTTAAAAGAAGAAGAGGCCTTTGCGATTTTAACTAAAAAACTTACTAAGCCTTAAACGATTTACTACTTCGACCCCGCTTAATAACTATTTATCTAGATCGATATATCCTGAGAATACGGAGTAGCGGCTATAGCCTTTTACCTAAAAGAAGGTACGGAATAGGATAAAAAGACGCTACTAGCCTAAACTAAGGTCTAGCCTATTGTTTACTTAAGCCGCGCCCTTTAAAGCGGAGAACCTTAATACTAGCTTATAAAACTTAAAGTAGCCGGTTTAATATAAGCAGTATATAAGCTACGCACGATAGTACTATCCGTAAAAACGCTATAAGTAGTCGTCTTTACTAACTACGCGAGCACCTATAAAATCGTATACTAAAAATCCTTATTCTTTATTAGTATAAAATCTAATAATAAGCTAGTCCTCGCGTCTTAATACTTAAGCTAATTCCCGCTTAAGGTATGCTATATCCTAAGCGTTAAAAACGTCGTGCTAAACGCGCTCTTACGTTTACTATACTAAGATAATAAGCCGGTATCCTTAAACTAAGAAGGGGAATTAAAACGTATTTAGGAAAACAAGATAATAAACCGCGTGTTCCTTTACGCGGAAGTATTAATTAAATTGCCGCTCCGCTAGAAAATAATTAACGGATATACGGAAGATATATAGTAAGTAAAAATCATAGCGTAGCTTAGCGATAAAGATAGGGTCTTTAAACTCCTATTCCTTTAGTTATAGGGGTTGCTATACTTTATAGAAAATAACGGACGCCGGAGACTATATATCCTTAAGACTTACGCTAAGAAGATCGTTAAAAACGCTTACGCTAAATACTTTTATGCCGGCCGCACCCGTATATAGTAAGACTTATCCGAAAGCTTCTCGATCTTATAGCTTAGTAGATATATAGATAAGGTCGAAAACGGCTATAATGCTTACTACTATAACTAAACTAACTAAAGCAAGACGCTAAGGTAGCTTATCTTAATCTAAAGCCCGCCGGTTTTATACTATATAATAATAATAGACTTTATTACTAGGCTTTAAGTAGTTAAAGCTAAATAATCCCCGTAAAAAGATCCTATAAAGAACTTTTTTAATACTTTACTAACTATAACTAATAAATTCTTAAAAATATATCTCCTTATCCTAAGCAATAACTAATTTATAGCGGAAGACTAAGTATAAGTATTATATACTAAACTACTCCGCGCTAATTAAAGGATTCCGAAAAGGATAATCTCTAACTAAGATATAAAGTTTACCTTAGCGTTTTAGCAGACCTTATAGTAAGCCTTAGATTAAAGCTTCTTATATCTACCGCTTAGTACTTTTAAACTAATAGCTTATTAAAAAGGCGAAACTAAACTATAAAAATCGCGCTACGATTTTTTACCGCTAATTTCCTAGAGTTATGCTAGACTAATATACTAAGCGCCTTTTAGTTTAGCCTTAATAATTCCTTCTCCTTAGTAATTTACACGGCCCTTAGTAAGCTTATTATAAGGATAAGAATAAATAACGGCCTTTAGCTCCTTAGTAATTACTTATACTTATAAAACCGAGAGGTCTTATAAGAAGAAGCTAGGTTAGCTATTGCTTACGCTTAAGCCGCTATAAAGGATAGATATAATAAGAAACACCGCCCGCTAGAATTTAAGCTTAGCGATTAAATCTAGCTATAGCTTAGTAAAGGCTACTATATCGCGGACAGTAAACTAGCAAAGCTTTAAAAAAGACATACCGGGCCGTTTAAGGTTACCGCTAAAGTAAGATAGCTTATATACCGGCTAGATATAAAAAGGTCCCTTAATATTTATTTAGTTATTTTAGTAGCATAACTACGCTTAACGGACGAGCTAGCTATACGCTTAAGACTAGTTTAATATAAAGGGATACCTAACTTAAATAAGTAAAAAGTAAAACGAATCCTATAAAGCTATATAATAAAAAAAGGCGGTAGAAAGCTAAAGAAGGAGTTCCTTATAGCTTAAAAAGGCTAGCTAAGCAGCTATAACTTATAGGTAAACGAAAAAGCGGTCTTCTTGCCGAAGATCGTAAAAGCCTTCGAAAAAGCATAAGAGGAGTTAGCTACTTAAGTAGTTCGGACGAGAGCATAACGCGCGGCCCTTATAACTTAATATAAAACTCTTTAACTAAGAGAATTAAGCGGTTAAGCTTAAGCATAAGACTAAAAAGCTATTATAAGTTATAAGAAACTATAACTTATTATGCTTAAGGTAATTAGTTATTTTAATAATAATATACTGCTATTTACTTTAAGTAATAAGGCCCTTTTAGCTTTACGGTATACTTATTTAAATTCTTTCCGCCGCCCGCCCTCTTTCCTTTCCTTTTTTCTTTTTATAACTATATTTCCCTTTACCGCTAGCTATAGCCCGCCGTACCTCGCTTACTCTTATATATATAACCTTCTTTACTTTAAGCCTACGATCTTTATACTTTTATTCTGAGTCCTTTTATTATTTAACGTCTCTTATAGCTAAGACTAGCTATTCCGCAACTACTTTTTTAGCCCGCTCTCCTATAAGCCCCTATGCCTTTAATATAAAGGATATAAATAAGCTTTTAAGCTCTATAAAAACGAGGCGGCTATCCTTTATAGCCTTAAGTCCCTTAACGAGAGTTAGAACCTTTAAGTTTAAGCTTCTATATAAACCTACGCCGCTTTTTATAGCCGCGCTTAAGCTAATAAATTCGACTTAAACTATAGCACTATAAAGGATAACCTATACTACCCTCTTTAAATACTTAACTTAGATAACTTACCTCCTAGCCCTATACTATAGCGAGGTTTAAACGGCCGGTTTCGCGGTAACTTAGCTATACCTCCCGCCTAGCTCTTACTATCTAAAAGCCCCCGCTGCCTATATATTTTTTAAAGCGTAGCCGGAAATCTTTATTAGCGGAATAACTAGCCGATACTTAACGCCTTAAGGTTAGCTAACGTTATTATAGTCCTAAGATCTATAGTAGCCGCTATAGCTAGCAAAAACCCACTTTAGCTAAACGACTAAAACAATATCTATACTATCTTTAACTATATATCCGAGGCCTAGCTTAACTAGTTTATAGCCGGGTTTATAGCGGCGTCTTATACTACTACGGCTAAAACCTTATCTCGCTTTATACGCGGTTTAGCCCGTGTTATAAAATCCCTTTCTTAGCTTATAGCTGCTATAAGCCTTAACGACTTATTTAGTCCCGCTTAGCGAACGCTCTTTTTACTTACCGCTATACTTAGCCTAGCTATATAAAAGTATATAAGCGCCTTACTATAGTTTATCCGCTATCCCTCCTTAACCGGAAAAGATAGCAATAACTAGCCTCGCGATATATTCCGCCGCTTAATCTTATAAAAGCCGCTAATAGTAACTAATACAATCCTTAATAAACTTAGCTTTATAGGCTTATACTCCGGCGATAAGATTATAATAATCGGGAGTTTCCGCCTAGCTATAAACTACGCTAAGTTTTACTTATAAGCCCGCGAAAAGTCTAAACGCGACTTAACTTTAACTTAAGCAATAAAGTTCTTAGGCTTCGATATCCGCCTTATCGGCCGTACTAACTACGCTCTTTATATTCTCGCCCTTAAGGCCCTTTTTATATAAAGGTTTTTTAAGACTATTAAGTATATTTAAAACCTTAAGAGCGAGGAGTTAAGCACTAAGGCTATTAAGGACCTTATTACCCGCTTTTAAGCGGGAATATAAACGTTTAATACCCCGGTGCTAACTATACTTATTAATATTAGCGGGACGGCCTACCTTTACCTTAATACCTTCTTAGTAGCTAGACGCGCGTTAGTCGGCAGAAAGGCGTAGGTAATAGCGCCGCGTAAGAAGGATAATAAGTCGGAAAGCCTAGCGACGGAGAGCGGGGGATACCTACGATAGCGGTAGTAAGTAGGATATAATATCTCGCTTATAAGCGGCTTATAAGGCTAGTAAGTAAAACGGGAGAATTAGCAAAGGATTAAAAATAGCGTAAGAAAGGTAAGTAGGATAATAATACGAGATAAGGCTTAAATAAAGCTAATCTCTTATAACGTATCCTGCCGGGGAACTTAAGTATTCCCCGGCGCGGAGACTCTTTATTGCCTAGTAAAGGCTTAAATACACGCCTTAAAAGAGAGTCGGAAAACTTTACTATAAGTTTTAGCCGGATATACTAATCGCTTTAATAAGGATAAAGCCGTATAACTAAATATAAAGTAAGGATCTACGATAAAGCCGCCTACTAACTATCTTAAGCTACTTAGCTATTATCGGCCGGATAAGCCGAAAAAACTATTAAAAAGATAAAGACGGCGTATTATTAATATAGCGTAAAGACGCTATTACGAAGCTATTACTTAGCACCCCCTTTACTTTATTCTTACTTTAAACTAATAAGGACGTTAGCTTTTCTTTTTTACTTAAGGGAGTTATTATAAAATCTAAATAGCTATGCTTAAACTCCTTACTTTACTCTTAAAGAAGCCTTATAAAACCCCGCGATAAGAACGCCCGGAGCACATACTATAAAGGCTCGCTTAAGGAGATATAATAAATATTATTAGTTAGACCTTACTAAGGTTTTTAAGATATAACTATAAAGGGTTAAGAGCCTACCCGACTATAGTTTATAACGTTTTTAACTATAAAAGATACTATAGAAACTATTAAGCGGATTCCGCCGGTATTTTTAAGGGATTTTTAAGGATTTCCACGGGATATCTTAATTATAGTTCGACCCGTTTTTAACTATAAAAGCACCTTAAAAGACACGGGATAAACCTTACCGCGATTTTTAAGGGATATCTAAGGATATTTAAGGGATTTCCTTAACTATAGTTTATAGTGTTTTTAACCGGGCTTATACTTAGTTTATTAGGCGATTTTATAAGGATATCTACGGTTTATTTTACGTACTACGGATAGTATAGTTAAAGATCCTTAAAATTAGCTTAAAGAACTAAGTATAAAGTAGCTAGCTATGCCTTTAAGAATAGTTAAGCTTTTTACTATTTCTAAACCCCTATATACGTTTACGTGCGGTAATTAGTTTATTATACCGGCCCGACTAGCGGTAATTAGTCTGTAGTACTGTCCCCGACCGGCGGTAATTAGTCCGTAGTACCGGCCCCGACCGGCGGTAATTAGTCCGCACCTTATCCCCTTATCCTTACGCCGTAAGGCGTAGTAATATTATTACTATTTAATTATATATTTACTAAGTAATTAATACTTAAACCTCTTTAAGCTTTTTATCCTTTTTTTCTTAAAGGTGCTAAGCTTTACTTAGGATTTATAAGCGATCTTTTAAACAAAAGTACTTTTTTATATTAATTATATATTTACTTAGTTAAACCTTTTATTGCTATTTTTAGAATAAATAACTAAACGCTATTTTATATTACTTAAAATACTACTTAGTACTTTTTAACTTTTTATTTTATTACTACGTATAACCTTTTAATTTCTTGCTTATTTAATATATAGACTAGCCGTATAACCTTAAAGCTTAACCCGAAACCGTAATTAATATTAATACTAATACTAATACTTATACTAATAAACCCTTATATACCTTATACCTCTTATAGCCCTTATACCCCTTTGTTACGGGCTGTGCCGTGGGAAGAGCTGTGGTTGCACCATAGCGAACGACCCGGAGTTAGGCCGACGTGCAGCCGAAGTCGCACAGGACTCCACCCGAACTTGGCCCGAGTTCGACCCGAACTCAACCCGAGTACGGGCCACCTAAGCGACCCCTATAAAGTACGAAGCCACGTAGCCTAGATAGAGATTTCCCCCTTCCCTCTCTAGCTTTAGATAAACAATCATTCGGCCACGTGCTACTAAGCCAAGTGCACGCAGGCCCTTAACACCCTTATACCTTTTATATACCTTATACCTTTTATGCTTTTTATACCCCCTTTAAATTAATATTATAATACTTTTAAACCTTTAAACCTTTTTACTTTTATATACTTTATTACTTTATTTATTTATTTTTATTATAATATAACCTTAAAATTTAAAAACTTATATTATAGCGCCTTTGTATTACTTAATACCTTTTAAACTTAATCTTTTTACTTAATTTTCTTTTACTTATTTTAATCCTTTTCGCTTTTATTGCTTTTTTAGCTTAAGTTTAAGTTAAGTTTTAGCTAAACTCCGGCTTTCTTTACCCCGCTTTAAAGCTAGTATATAAGGTCGCCCGCTTTACTTATATTTTAATACTTAACTATATATTCCCTTCTTTTACTTATATTATTATTACTATATATTCTTTTTATACTAATTATTATAAAAGGTTTATATATATTCGCTACTTAAAGGGACTTAATATCTTATTTAACGCGCGCTATTAAGGATTAATAAAACTACGCGTCTTATTTCTTTTTAATTAAATATACTTATTTACTTATCTTAGTTATAGCATAATAATACGTTAAATACTATTATTAACCTTTTTAAGTAGTATTTTAATATAAAGTTATATAAAGTAAGCTTTATTACTTATTTACTTTACTTTTTATTTAACTTTATCTTTACTATAAAGTTCTTAAAGTTTTTTTAGTTTATTAGTATTTTATATATTAATATATTATATTATAGTTTTACGCCTTTAATATTAAGATATTTTATAATTATAAGTAGCTTTTAACTATGAATTAAGTAATTAAATTCTACTATATTAAGCCGTTTTAAGAAAGAACTTACTAAGTCTTATGTTCTATTTAACCTTATTTATATTAATATACCACTTATTATATACTATAAGTAGTGTGTTTTTAAATATACTTTCTTTTAAGCTTATAAAGCTATATAGTATTAATATATTATAAAACGCCTCGTAAAGAAATTTAAAAATAGCTTAGTGCTTATTAGTTTATAAAAACGTTGCGGTTTTATTATAAAAACTATATAAATATTACGAGGCTTTAGTATAAAGCTAAATAAAAGTATAATAATAATTTATAAACTTAAGAAAGCTTTAAACACCCTTTATATATTTTAGTGCTTACTACGTCCGGATAGCCTTAATATTTACTAGGTTATATTAAACTTTATTTTTTAGCTTAGATAATAAAACCTAAGTACTTTACTCTTTTTATTATAAAGTCGTATTCTTTTAAGTTAAAGATAAACCTTCCTTTTTATAGCTTTTTAAGCACTTTTATAACTTTCTTTTAATTATTACGAAATAACTTTACTAAGTAGATTAATATATTATTTATATATACTATAATAAGATTATAAGAGTCTCTTTTTAATACTTAAGTAATATAATATTAAAAAGTAGCTAGTATTTTTATAAGGCTTAAAAAGTATATTTCCTACTTAAAAAAGCAGGAATATTTTTAAAGGCCGTCTTAAACTTAAAGCTTTTTGCGATTTTAATTTTATAAAACGCTATAATAATACTATATTTAAAAACTAATATACCTTTAACAATATCCTTAATATTCTTTTAATTTATAGTAGCGCGTATTAGTCCTTTTTATAATTATATTTAAGGCTTAGTATTATAAAATCTAAACGGCCACGCTTAAACTCCTTATTTTACTCTTAAAAAGCCTTATAAAACCCCGTAATAAGAACCCTTAAACCACGTACTACGAAGGCTCGCTTAAGAAGATATAATAAATATTACCGGTCGGACCTTACTAAGGTTTTTAAGATAAAACTATAAAGGCTTAAAAGCTTACTTAACTATAGTTTATAATATTTTTAACTATAAAAGATACTAAGGAAACTACTAAGCGGATTCCGCTAGTATCTTTAAGAGATATTTAAAGATTTTCGTAGGATATCTTAATTATAGTTAAACTTATTTTTAATTATAAAAGCACTTTAAAAGATATAGGATAAACTTTACTACGATTTTTAAAAGATATTTAAGGATATTTAAGGATATTTAAGGGATTTCCTTAATTATATTTTATAGTGTTTTTAACTAATCTTATATTTAGTTTTTTAAGTAATTCTATAAAGATATTTATAGTTTATCTACGCAATAATAATAAATAGAAAGATAATATAGTTAAAAATCCTTAAAATTAGCTTAAAGAACTAAGTATAAAGTAGCTAGCTATACCTTAAAAAAATAAGCTTTTTACTATTTTTAAACCTTTATATATATTTACATATAGTAATTAGTTTATTATACTAGCTTAATTTACGGTAATTAGTTTATAGTACCGGCCTTAACTAGCGGTGATTAGTTTATAATACCGGCTTTAACTAGCGGTAATTAGTCCGCGCTTTATCCCCTTATCCTTATACTATAAAGCGTAGTAAATAGTAGCAATTCCTACCTATTTAAATAGAAACCCCTAAAATATCCGCTAAGCTAAGAGCGACTATATCGTATAATTAAGTACTTATCTTATAAGAAGTTAAATACTAAACGATATTTTCTTAAGTAAAAAGCTTATATTAGCCTTTAAGTTTAACGTTAATAATAAGTACTTTTTCTTTAACGCGCTTATAATAAAGCTTTAAGATAAGTAGGCCGTAAAAGCGGAAAAGGCCGCGGCTTATTATATATACTAGTTTAAAAATCTCCTTTACTCTTTTTAAGGTACTATACTATAATAGCTTATAAAGCTAACTAAGATATAAAACGAGTCCCGCTTAGTTAAGCTAAGACTACTACCCTTTAAAAGGTAATCCGCTTTTAAAATACTAATAAAGGATAGACTATAAAACGATAAAACTTATATAATTAAGTAAACTAAATTTAGTATTACTTAAACGGATTAATTATCCTTTAAATAAAAGAAATAAGGATAAGCTAACCTTAAAACTATTTAGCTCCCCGCCCGCTAAATACCTTTTAGATTAAGCTTATAATAAAGTTACTTTTTCTCCGAGATAATAAGCTTAGCGGATATTTTTACTATATACTATTAATAAAGTTTAGCTTAAAAGCCTTAATTAAAAATCCGCCTTAAAGGATACTTAGTAGTTTCTTAGTTTAGTATTACTATTTAGCCTTATTTACTATAGCTACGCTAATTAAAGCATTTTTAAGACTTTTAATTA
Source organism: Ophiocordyceps robertsii (assembly GCA_027405785.1). NCBI lineage: Eukaryota > Fungi > Ascomycota > Sordariomycetes > Hypocreales > Ophiocordycipitaceae > Ophiocordyceps > Ophiocordyceps robertsii. Next base: position 41,584 of record JAPEBW010000035.1, on the reverse strand, counting down.
ATAAAAACGAGCTTCTTATATAAAGGGCCCCGCGGTATACTAAATTCTAAGATATATATAAAACGGAAGGTTAAGCGCTTAGCGAGAGTATTAAGACTAAGACCTTAATAATAAGTAATAAAGACGCGGTAAGCAATACTTTTAGCGGGTTAAACCTGTTTATCCTTAGCGTATAAATACTAAAACTAAGTATAGTCTTAAGCCCTTTAATAAAAATAATAATAATATTAAACGAATAATTCCTTAGTCTTCTTAAAATATTAAAAAAGGAAAACGCGCTAACTAAGCCTTAAAAAAAACCATAACTATAAGCTAAGAATATAAGGAGATTTAACCTATTAAGACTTTTAAAAGTATCTTTTAATAAAGTCTAAAAAGATAATAAAGCTAGTACGTTTTTAAGAAGTAGACCGTTTTATTAACTTAATCCGCTAAAACGCTAGTAAAGGTAAGGCTTATATAAACGAATTAACTATTTAATTGCCCTCCTTCCTTTTAGGAAGTGCGGCGGAATAATATCTTAAGGACCTCTTAAAACTATAATAAGAAGAACTTAGTAAGCCCGGCGTTAAATTAAGTTAATCAATCTTTGCTTAATAAAACTAATTTAGAATCCGCTTAAATATAGTAATATAAGCACTTAATAAGGAGTACTTTATTATTAAAGATATAGTAGTAAGATTAGACTTTAAGTTTTAGATATTGCGCTTATAATATAAAGCTAAGGCCGCGCTTTATTAGCTAGACTACTTAACTATAGTAATCTACTAAAAGCTAAACGTTTATTTATAAGAATCCTTATAATGTTTAATAGGAAATAAGGATATTAATAAATAGATTAATAAATATAAGGAAGTTCTTCCTTAGCTATACGTTAAATATACTTAAGGATCTTAAAAGTACTTATTAGCGCGAAAGAAATATATTTAACTTATAAAAAGGTAAGGGCTAACTAGCTATACCTTATATATATTTATAGAATAGTTTAAGACGCTTAAGCTATTTATTAAAGGCTTACTAAGGCCGCGGGTAATATTCTTTAACCGCTTAATAAAAGCGGATATATTATAAGCTTTATAGCGCTTACTAAGTTTAGGAAGAAACCTATTGAAATAGTTAAGGATATAAGCTAAGGTCTTTTAGCTTAAGAAAGAAAGAACTTTTAAAACTATATGCTTATTAATATTAAAGCTAAAGTAAGTATACCTTATAACTAAAAAAAGAACTATAGTAAAGACTAATAATTATATAAGGGATAAAGAGTATAATATAAAAGGAGCTTAATTAAATACAGATAAAAGCTTAAAAGAAACCGTATTTAATACGATAGTAAACTTAGTTTAAGAGGCCGATAAAGTATATAGATTTTATAATAAAGCATTCCCCTTAAAAATAAGCTTTATTAATATATTAAAGATAAACAGCCCCTTAACCTTAATTAAAACGTTACTATATAAAGATATAGCTTAGTATAGTAAGTAGTTATTTAAAAGCTATAAAGCGTTTAGATAGTTATAGCTTCCTTTAATATCTAGCTATTAAGCCTTAATAAGCTATTACGATTTACTTATATACGCTTACTAATCTATAAAAAAAGGGCTTAAGATAAGCATTAAAGCCTATATAGATATAAAAGTAAACTAAAGCCTTATTTAAGCTAACTTAGTAAAGACTTTTTAAAACGTAACTATAAACTCTTTTTAATAAATTTCTATTTAAAGAGTAAGAAAGATAGCTACTATTAAATAAGTAAAATTTACCGCGTATATACTAAAAAGGCTAAATAGTAGCCTCGTAGTTATAAAAGTAAGAATTAGCGCTTAGATAGTAAAACGCTTAGCGGCTAATATATTACTTAGTTAAGACTTTTTAGTTCCTTACTAAAAGGACCTTCTTAACTTTATATTAGTCTTATAAATCGGGGCTTATAAAGGGATTAAAGCCGAAGTTAAGATAGTTTAGCTAAGACTAGTAATATATAAATAGGTAATTTACTTTATAACTATAACGATTTTAGCTAGTTTTAGCTACGCCCTACTTATATAAGTCCGGGCGCCGCTATTAAGGTATAATATAATGTTTTTTCTAAACGACCTTAAGCTTGCTTAGATAATAATATAAGATTATAAAAGCTTTATAGCGATAAACTATTTTAAGGAACTACTAGTGCTCCGCTAAGGCTAAAAGGTAAGGATAATTATAGATATTAATAAGCAGTTTTAACTATATAAAGAGGTCGATACTACTACTCCTTTAAGAAAAGCCTTTATAGAAAAATCGGATAAAAGAAACCCCGCTAAGGACTTTTTATAAAAAGATCCTATAATAAACTATAAGCTCGGAATTAGCTAAACTAAGGACTTACTTAAACTTACTATTAATAAGGGCTTCCGGATTTACGCTAAGGACTTAAAATACGTATTAAAAGTCTAAGATATCCTTTAATCATTTCCTTACTTTTAAAAGGATAAGGGAGTAGTATATAGAAATAAATCTAAATATATACATATTCTTTTAGTAAAAAGATAGCAATATTAATAAGTCGTATTAAGATTATACTTATTAAGCGATAAGGATAAAAAGGTAGTAAATTTAATATTTAGCTAGCTAACTATATAAGGCCGATTAAAATAAGTTTATAGGCTAACCCTATTTATAGCGCTAGTGTTCGTAGTATAGAAGATAGTAAATAAAAAGGAAAAAGAATAAGTAATCGTAGACTTATAGGGGATTTACGCTATTACTACCTTAAACGCTTACTTAATGCCCCTTTAAAGCGATATAATTAAATGCTTTTAAGGAAAGAAGTTTATTAATATAGTAAACGTATAATCGTTTTTTTATTAGTTTTTAGTCTATTAAGACTACTAAGAAAGGTTTATAATTATAAGCTATCGCGGGCTAAAAAGATTATTAATAATACTTATAGGCTTTAAGAACTTTTTAGTATACGTTTAAAGGTTTATTAATAACGTCCTCTATAGATATTAAAAATACGCGGCGGCCTATATTAACGATATTAATATCTACTTTAATATAGCCGAAGAATACCTTTAATATTTAAAGGCTATATTTCGCGCTTTTTATAACTATAATATTACCTTATCCGGATTTCAGTCCTTTTTATTTTACTTATTAATATAGCTCCTTAGATTTAAGGTAAACGCTATCGGCTTAATAAATATAAATAAATATATACGAGCTTTAAAGGATATCGCGTTTTTAAAGAACCTTTAATAGCTTAAGAAATAAATCGGCCTTACTCGTAGAAGACTTAAAAGCTACTATAAGTTATAGGAAACTAGAACTTATTACGCTTAAGGTAATAAGTTATTTTAATAATAATTTACCGCCGTTTATTTTAAGCAATAAGGCCTTTTTAACCTTATAATATACTTATTTAAATTCTCTCCGCCGCTTACTCTCTCTCCTTTTCTTTTTTCTTTTTATAACTATATTTTATTTTACTACTAGCTATAGCCCGCTATACCTTACTAACTCTTATATATATAACCTTCTTTACCTTAAGCTTATAATCCTTATACTTTTATTCCGGGTCCTTTTATCGTTTAACGTCTTTAATAGCTAAGATTAGCTATTTTATAATTACTTCTTTAGCCTACTCTCTTAAAAGCCCTTATATCTTTAATATAAAGGATATAAGCGGGCGCTTAAGCTTTATAAAAATCAGTTAGCTATCCTTTATAGCCTTAAGTCCCTTAGCGAGAGTTAAAACCTTTAAGTTTAAGCTTTTATATAAACTTACGCCGCCTTCCGCAACCGCGCTTAAGCTAATAGATTTAACCTAAATTACGGTATTATAAGTAACGGCCTATAATACTCTCTTTAAATACTTAACTTAAACGACTTACCTCTTAGCTTTATACTATAGCGTAGTTTAAATAGCCGGTTTCGTAGCAACTTAGCTATTCCTCTTACTTAGCTTTTATTATTTAAAAGCCCCCGCCGCTTATATATTTTTAAGGCGTAGCCGGAAATCTTTATTAGTAAAATAACTAGCTAATACTTAACGCCCTTAAGTTAGCTAACCTTACTATAGTCTTAAGATTTATAGTAGCCGTTATAATTAGTAGAAACCCGCTTTAGCTAAATAATTAAAACAATATCTACGCTGTCCTTAACTATATATTTAAGGCCTAGCTTTTTTAGTTTATAGCTAAGTTTATAGCGGCGTCTTAAGCTACTATAGCTAAAACCCCGTTTCGCTTTTTATATAGTTTAGCCCGCGCTATAAAATCCCCCTCTTAGCCTATAGCTACTATAAGCTTTAAGGACTTATTTAGTCTTACTTAGTAAACGCTTTTTTTACTTACCGCTATGCTTAGCCTAGCTATATAAAGGCGTATAAGCGCCTTATTATAGTCTATCCGCTATCCTTTCTTAATCGGAGGAGATAGCGATAACTAGCCTCGCGATATATTCCGCCGCTTAATCCTATAAAAACCGCTAGTAATAACTAATATAATCCTTAATAGGCCTAGCTTTATAGGCCTTTATATATATAATAAGATTAAAATAATTTAAAGTTTCCGCTTAGTTATAAACTACGCTAAGTTTTACTTATAAGCCCGCGAAAAGTCTAAACGCGACTTAACTTTAACTTAAGTAATAAAATTCCTAGGCTTCGATATCCGCCTTATTAGCCGCACTAACTATACGCTTTATATTTTTACCTTTAAGGTCTTTTTTATAAAAAGGTTCTTAAAAACTATAAAGCACGTTTAAAACCTTAAAAGCTAAGAGTTAAGCACTAAGGCTATTAAAGACCTTATTACTTACTTTTAAGCGGGAATATAGATATTTAATACTTTAATAATAACTATACTTATTAATATTAATAGGATAGACTACTCTTACCTTAATACCTTCTTAGTAGCTAAATACGCGTTAGTTAGCGGAAAGGCATAAGTAATAGCGCCGTATAAAAAAGATAATAAGTCGAAAAGCTTAGCGATAAAAAGCGGGGGATAACTATAATAGCGGCAATAAGTAAGATATAATATCTTACTTATAAGCGGCTTATAAGGTTAGTAAGAAGTATAGGAAATTAAGCGGAGGATTAAAAAACGGTATAAAGGGTAAAAAAGATAATAATATAAGATAAGGCTTAAGTAAAGCTAGTCTCTTATAATATATCCCGCTAAGGAATTTAAATATACCTTAGCGCGGAGACTCTTAACTACTTAATAAGTGCTTAGATATATGCCTTAAAGAAAAGTTAGAAAACTTTATTATAAGTTTTAGCCGGACGCGTTAATCGCCTTAATAAAAATAAAGACATATAATTAAATAAGAAGTAAGGAGTTATAATAAAAGCCGCTTACTAACTATTTTAAGCTACCCGGCTACTATTAGCCGGATAGGCCGAAAAAACTATTTAAAGTAAAAAGATAACGCACTATTAATATAGCATAAAGACGTTACTATAAAGCTATTACTTAGCGCCCCTTTTCCTTTATTCTTACTTTAAACTAATAAGGATATTAGCTTTCTTTTCTTACTTTAAGGAGTTATTATAAAATCTAAATAGCTATGCTTAGACTCCTTACTTTACTCTTAAGGAGCCCTAAAAAACCCCGCGATAAGAACGCTTAAAGTATATACTATAAAGGCTCGCTTAAAGAGATACGATAAATATTACTAGTTAGACCCCGCTAAGGTTTTTAAGATATAATTATAAAGGCTTAAGAGCCTACTTAACTATAGTTTATAATATTTCTAACTATAAAAAATACTAAGGAAACTACTAAGCGGATTTTGCTAGTATCTTTAAGGGATATCTAAGGATTTTTATAAGATATCTTAATTATAGTTTGACTTATTTTTAACTATAAAAGCACCTTAAAAGATATAGGATAAACTTTACCGCGATTTTTAAAGAATATCTAAGGATATTTAAAGGATTTCCTTAATTATAGTTTATAGTATTTTTAACTAGGCTTATCCTTCGTTTATTAGGTAATTTTATAAGGATATTTATAGTTTATCTATATACTAACGATTAATAAAAAGATAGTATAGTTAAAGATCCTTAAAATTAGCTTAAAAAACTAAGTATAAAGTAGCTAGCTATGCTTTAAAGAATAGATAAGCTTTTTACTATTTCTAAACTCTTATATACGTTTACGTGCGGTAATTAGTCCTTTATACCGGCCCGACTAGCGGAAATAAGTTTGCGCCTTATCCCCTTATCCTTATACCGTAAGGCGTACTGCTTAGTAATTATAGTAAAAGTATAAGTGTCTCTTAGTCTTTTTTAAAAATAGTACTAGCGTTATAGCTAATAAGCTACTTAAATAAATAAGGTTTACTTTTAGTAATTTATTTAAAGTCTTTTAAAAAATAAAGAGCTTTTTTTTAATATATTATATAAAGGCCCTTATAATAATAGTAGCTTCTTATTATCCTTATTTAAAGTAAGGTAGATTTTATAGTTTACGCCTAGTTAAAATAAGGGCTACTAAAGCGCCTTCTTCAGTATAAAGAGGTTTAATTAAGCTTATAGTAGTTAAGCCGGGATATAGTTTACTACTTTAATAAGTATCTTTAGTTAAAAAGCCCTTTTTATATCTTTTATTATAATTACCTTTATATTTAGTTCTTATCGCCGCATTTAGCTATTGTTTTAAGGCTTTTCGTATTAATACTTTACCGCGAAGATTAAAGCGCTTATTAGCTTTCCTTCTTAAATATTAATAATCTTTTATAGACCTTTTTAACCCTTAAAAGCTAATTTAAATTCCTACTTACGTATTTTAAATCCGTTCCCCCTTAGCGTTATAAACTACCTTATTTCTTTTTATTTATAGTCTCTTTAAAAATATATTAGCTTTTAACTTTAGTACTATATAAGTAAACCTTTTTTTTTAGTGCTTATTAATCTTTATCTTAAACGCTATAATCCCCTTTATTTTAAGTATTAATATATTCTTTTAAAAAAGATATAATAGCCTTCTTATTCTATATATAAAGGGTATTTCTAGCTTTCTTACTACTCTTTTGCTTATTATAATATAATAGTTATAGCTTATATTTATAAGTATGTTAAGCCTTTTCTTCTTATTAATACTAACTTTAAGTAGTATTAAGTTTAGTAAAAAGTGCGTTTTTATTAATATTTAAGCTATTTATTATTTGTTTTTCTCTTTTAGCTCCTAACTTTATACTAAGGTTTCTTTTTTCTTAAATTAGAATTTACTTTTATTATTTCCTTAGCTATAGCTATAGCTAGTAATAAAGATTTCTTTTTTAAAAAAGCAATTAATATACCTTATTATCTTTTCAGTATAATACTTTTATTTAATAAGTTAGCTTTATCCTCCTTTTTACTAAGTTATAGCGTTAAATTACTTTATTAAATTATTACTTTTTTAGTATCTTTAGTTTTAAGTCGCCTTACCTATTGCTCTTTCCTAGCCTTAAAACGGCTACTTAGTTTACTAAACCCTTTTTAGCTTTATTATAATCTTTGCTACTTAATTAATAGATACTAAAAAGCTTAAAGTTATAAGGTTAATTATTATAAGTACCTTTTTAAGGCGACGGCTTAAAGCGCCTTTTAAGAATAAAATTTATATATTTTATAGCTATAACTCTTTTCCCGCTTTAAAAAACTTGTATTTAAAGTTAAAAAGAATACCGCGAATATTTAGTTCTCGCCTTATTTAATAATACGGATAGCCGCTATAGCCCGTGATAAAATGTCTTTATTAAAGTAAATTTAGTTAAGGTACTTAAGGAATTCCTATTAATTATAGCCTTAATCCGCACTAATACTTTCGTAAGTCGCTATAGCTTATAATAGCTTAGTATTTACGTAGTTATAAATAACGTAAAAACCCTCTTTTAAGCTTAAAAGATTTAATCAATCTTATATTTCTTTTATATATATTATACTTAAGGCGTAAAGTAATAATACTAGCTATTAAACCTTCTTAGTACTAAAGGTAGTTTTTACTAGTTTTTATTTATAAATTTGTTTTATTATAAGCGTTTTAGCCCCCGCTATTATATTATTAAGTAGTATAAAGCTATTAATTTATAACTTAGTCCCTCCTTATATATATATATTTATTATCTTTTTTATCTTTTATAATAAGACCTTTAATTAAATTATTAGTTATAAAATCTACTACTAGCTTACTTAAACACAGTCGCTTATCTTAATAGCCCCCGCTTATAGTAAAAGGATTGCTTACTTAACACTTATTTAAATATTAGCCTTTTTAACCTTTTTTCTTATCCTCCTTAAGCTTAGCCTCTTTATACTAAGTAGCTTTTTTACTTATACTATATTATTAATAGTAAGTCTTTTCTTAAGTTATATAACTTTATTTAAACGGAGCTTTAAATATATTAAAGGCTAATATATACTTAGTTTAATAGTTTATAGCTAAAATATTATTTATTTTCAGCTTAAAAGAATAAGAGGAAACTTTTATTAAAGCTACGTCGTAGCCTCTTATTTATAAAGGTCGCTTAAATAAAATTAAGGAGCAAATAGGTGTAAAAAGGCGCAGGCTTATAGCTCTAGGTAAGGGGATTATAAAGATATTAAGAGTATGCAAAAAGGTAAAGAAATAAGAGAGATATATATTTAAGGTTAATAATTTATTAAAGGTAAAGGGGGGACAAAGGCCTCCTTATATAGACAATTCCTAAGCTATAAGTAACTTAAGTGATTTTAAAACGAGCCCCCTATCTAGCGCAGTTATAAATAGTAGGCTTACAGCTGTTATTAGGTTAATATTGTATTTATAAGCCTAGGGATTAATTCCGTAAGGAATACGAGGTGGCGAAGCAACTTAGCACGGATTATATATATATTCTCTATACATACCTCTTCCTAATCTGCTTATACCTTGCTTATATATACGTAGAACATTATAATAAAATATATATAGTATGGAGAATTATATAGCGGATTTAATATATATTTTAGCGTATTTTTGTCGCGTGTTATTAATGCTATATTTAGCCCATCGGCTGCGGGAGAGTATATTTTAATCCCTTTTAGCCTCCCTTAAAGGGTACTTATAGTATATAAGTGCGCTTTAGATATACTAACTAAAGTAAAGTGAAAAGCCTTAAAATAAGGAAAACATTCTTCTTTTCATAGCTTAAGAAAACCTATTTTTTATAGGGAAAATCTTAAAGCTTTTAATCTTTCTTAAAGGGAAAAACTTATTCTTTTTTATTTAAGTAAAACCTCTTTATTTTATTATCTAAGGAAAACCTTTATATAAGTAAAAGACCTAAGGTTATATAAAGGAAAGCTAAAGAAAGTAAGAAATAGCTAAAAACCTCTATTATAGGAAATTATATTATAACCCCTTAAATTCTTAGTAAACTTCGGATTTATTAAATAGTATAAGACTTAATCCCTTAGTAAATATATTTACTAAATTATCTTTAGATTTTATATAATAAACCTCTCTTTCTTTTTCTTTAATAATATTATGTATAAGTTTATATACTAAGCCTATATATTTTCCTAGCTTATAAAGTTTAGGATTCCTTGCTATTTATAAAGCAGATTAATAATCTATAAATATTATAAGGACTTTATGTTTAAGTATATTTATAAACATTCCTTTTACTATAGTATTAAAATAGGTATGTAAATTTAAAGCTTCTTTATTAGCCTCCCTAAGGCCTATATATTCGGCCTCGTATATAGAGAGTGCTATAGACTTTTGTTTTTAATAAGCCTAGCTTATAAGGTTATTATTTATAAAGAAATAGTATCCGGAGACTAACTTATAGTTTATAAGATCGCTAGCCTAATTAGCATTAGTATAGGCTTTTAAAAATAGCATTTTCAATGCTATATTATAGTTATAGTATATGCTTAAGGTAGGATATTTATTTAGATATTTCTAGATCGTATCTAGTGCTTTAAAATGTAGTATTTCTAAGTTAAAAGCAAATCTAGCATATACTATTACTGCATATAATATATTTAGCCTTAAAAACAATACTAAAAATAATAGTAAGCCTATTTGCATTTAATATAACAAGATGTCTTCTTTTATAGCTATATAGTCTTTTGTTTTACTTAATTTAACTCCCTTTATAGTAGGGGTTTTAAAGGTTTTAATATTTTGTTTATTTAATTCCTTTATCCTATTAAGGGTGAACTTTCCTAAGGATATATATATATCCATTTTCGCTTAATTTATAGTTATAGTTATCCCTAAGAAGTCTTTTACTTCGCTTAAAGATTGAATTTTTAAGACCTTGCTTATTTTATTAATTATATAAGTTATAGAATTCTTTATAGGCTTGAATAATTAAAGATCGTCTATATAAACTAATATAGCTATATATAGCTTATTGTTTATAAATACCCCGTCGTCTATAAGTAGGTAGGAAAATTCTTACTTCCTTAAGACCTTAGATAACAAATTATACTAAAGTATCAGACTTTATTTAAGATCGTATAAAACTTTCTTTTACTTTGTAACTAGCTTTCTATTTTTATTATACTGCTTATTCTTTTTATTTTTATACTTAAGGTCTTTATTCATAATATAGTCTTGATAACCTTATAGTATATTTATATATGTTTCTATATCTATATCTATATATATAAATGCATTTTTTATATCGTATTGCAGTATTTGCTAATTATTAGTTATAGCTAGCATTAATAAGAGTTTAGTAAACTTGTGTCTAGCGGTTGTAAAGAAGGTTTCGATATAGTCTAAGCTATATATTTACTTATAGCTTTGTGCTATAAAGCGAGCTTTATACTTAGTTATATTATTTTTATTATCCTTCTTTATTCTATAGACCTATCGGTCTCTTAAATCCTTCTTATTACTAAGAAGTTCTTATATTTCCTAAGCATCTAAACTTTTAAGTTCGTTTAGTTTAGTTAGCATAGCTTTATCTTAGTCTTTTGCTTACGGACTATTTATAGCCTGCTTATAAGTAGTAGGCTTTATAGGATTCTTATTTCCTTTTATAATAGAAATAATATGTTTTATATTATTTTTATTAATTATAATATTATATATAGGGTATTCTATAAAATCTTTATAGTATTTAATAGGCTTCTTAGGTATTTCTACTTTAATCCTTTAATCCTTTTGCTAGGTATTGTTATCGCTAGTATTAATATTGCTAGTATTATTATCTATAGTATTATTATCTATATTACTTATATTTTTAGTATTGATATTATTATAAGTTATATTTATATTGCTAGTATTATTATTACTAGTTTTATTAGTATTATTACTACTGTTATTGTTATTATTATTATTATTATTATTACTAGTACTATTATTTCTAGTATTATAGTTATTAAGCAGCTTATTTAAAGAGAGCATGTTATTAAAATTAGTATATTCCTCTTTATTTAAGAAATTATTCTCTAGTATAGTTATATTCTTAAAAATTATTCCTTTTCGTTTAGAAAAGTTATATATTTTATAAGTGGTATCTTTATAGCCTTTTATTACCCCTTTATAAGCTCTAAGCTTTAGTTTATTATTAAGAGTTTTATTCCTTTAAAATATAGTAGTTCTAAATACCTTTATTTTATTTAAGTCTTTTAGACTTAAAGCTATATTGTCCTTCTTTTCTATAGGGGATATAAAGCTTATAGCAAAATGCGGTAACCTATTCTATATATATATAGCTGCTAAAATAGCCTTACCTTATAAGTATTTTAGTAGGTTTAAGGTAAAAAGCATAGCCCGGACTTTATAAAGTATAGTTTTCTTTATCCTTTCTATTTTGCCGTTATAATAAGGGGTATATACAGGACTTGAAATATATATAAGGCCGGTTTGTAAGCAGTCTGGATTTATATTATATATAAATTCTCTTATATTATTAGAAAAAACTTCTTTTATAGTAGTCTTATTTATAGTATTTTCTAATTCCTGCTTTTATTCTAAGAAATTAGGCCGAAATTCTACCTTGCCTTTTTAAAGCTATATTCTAAAATATCTAGTTATAGCATCTAAAAAGAATATAAAGTATGTGTATTTATTATAAGTAAGGGTTTTTATAAGGCCCTAAATATTAGTATGTATTTTCTCTAAAAAGAGATATTTCCTTTTCGAAGGAGTCTTTTTCTTTTTATCTATTTGTAAATCTTTTATATAAGCTTTACATTGCTTTATCTTTATTTTATTAGCTTTATTTATATTTATATTAAAATACGTTTTTCTTAAGTATTTCTATAGTAATTTATAATTTATATATCTTAGTCTTTAATGCTAAAGAAGTCTATTCATTGTCTTATTTTTATCTATAGACTTTTTATCTTTATTTATAAAGGTATTGTCTATAAGTTTATTATATATAAGTGTATTGTTTATAGATGTTATATTGTTTATAGATATATTATTTATAGGTGTATTGTTTATAGGTATATTATTTAGAAAGCTTTTTATATTATATATTTTATTATTAATTTTAAGGCGAGTATTTATAACTATAAGAATATAATATAGGCCGTTATTAATAAAGCCTTATATAAGTATATTTACCTCTTTATCTAAGAGAGTTATATTATCTTTACTTATTAAAGCTAAGGTATTATTTAGAGACAATAAGCTTATTATATTAATACTAATTTCAGGTATATAAAGGCAGTTCTTTAATATATAGCGTATATTGCTATTAGGAAATTTAAAATATAAATTCCCTACGCCTTTAACTATAATAAAAGACGCTTTTCCCTAGGTAATAGTTATATATATTTCTTTATAAGAAGAGAGGAGTGATTTATTAAATACTATATACTTAGAAGCCCCTATCTTAAAGATAAAGTTGTACATATTCCCTTTTTTTGTTTTTACTATATTTTTATCTACCTTGAAAATAACCTAAGAAATAGAGAAAAGAAGAGGCTTTAAAGGTCTAAAGCTAGGGAGTCAGAAATATAAGGTATTTCTCTAGAAGGGGAGGACTCTTTAAAGAAGGAAACTCGTCTCTTTTTTCGGCCTTTAACTACTAATTTTCTAGTAACTAAAACTCTCTCTTAAGAAAACTCTCTTAAGGAGGGTATAGGCGAAAAACGCCTATTATTCTTATTCGAATAGTCTTAAGAAGGTCTAATTAAAAGGGGCCTTTTATAAGAGGAGGAGGAAGAAGAAGCTTTTAGTTGAAAACCTGCTGCTTTTACCTTATCTTTATTTTCCTTAAGCTAAAAACAGTCTTTTATAGCATTGCCCTTTTTCTTAAAATTATTATAGAACACGGGTTTTTTACTATATAAAAAAAACAGCTAATTAAAAAAGGGACCGTTTAGAGCTTTAATTCTTTTAAACTTATCGATTAAAGAGGAAGAAAGTAATTCTAAAGTATAGGCTTAAGCGTTATCTCGAAGAGCTTAAGAAATATTAGTTATAAAGCTAAAATAGGAGCTATTTAAGCATTTTAAAATCTAAGTAATAATTACGACCTCGGGAATTTTGATTTTATATATATTAAGCTGATCGAAAAGCTCTTTTATCTTATTAAGATATGCCTTAATTAAAGTATAGGTTTTAAGGGTTATATTAAATCATTTTTTATAAGGAGAAAGTTTAAGGTGAAATTTACTAAGTTATAAAAGGTTTTTAAAGCTTCTTAAGGTAACTTTGCAGTCGTATAGTGTTTTATTTAAGAGAGAGGGCTATCCTTAACTATAAGACGTATAAGGGCAAGAATTTCCGCGGATTTAGTATATAGATCTTGTTAAAGGTTAGAGCAGCAGCGAAATTTTGTGGAATTCTCGAGATCATGTAATTGCGCATAATAGAGAAGTCGATGTTGTATAAGGCAGGATTTGGCTGGAATTGATTGATAAAGGATTAAGTGCGTAAGTGCTTGTTGAATCTCTAGCTATCTAGTAGCGGGAGAATCGCCTTTTATAGACAAATGTGAGGGAACGGAGTGACATATCCGGACCGGCCTTCAGGCGGTCTTAAAGCCCGTGAAATGTTGATTTTAAAGCATTTTACCCCGTAGCTTGATGTCCCTTTCTTATGCGGCAATTCGTGTTTAAAGTTAGTTTAGGTTAGTTTAGGTCTAAGCGGATCCTTGTTTTATCTAGCCACCCTAACCTCCTTAGTTCCGTACATAACGTTATAGACATCGTATAAGGACAAAAGAACTTAGAAGATAGCGAGCCGAAGCTAGGCTATTTAATACGGGTTTTTGTATAATTTATACACACCCCTATGCTTAGCTAATTAAGTAGGGATTAAATAGCTGATTTATTAAAGTAGTAAAATCACTCTCTTATAGATCTTAAGAGACGGCTCCGGCGGCTTTCTCCCGAATAAAAACAGATTCTATTTAAAGTAACAAGGAGGGATAATTCGAAGAACCTTTTAGCTTGCTAAATTAGTACTCGTTCTTACTAGCTATATTTGTTTAATATTTTGTTAAGAGGTATTCCGGTATAAAAGTCGTGTAGAAAAGGAGGAGTAAGAAATATTAATAAAAGGGATATTAGTTAAAGGAGATAATAAAAAGGGTCTAGAAATTATAGGGAAAAATGTGTTTTTAACTACGTGCCTTTTTGCGTAGTAGAAGATTTTTAAAAGTTTTTATATGTTTAATAAAGTCTTAAAATGTAGTTGTAAAAACATAAGGTATAAAAGGGAGGAGGAGAGGGGAAACTTAAGGAACCGAGTTTAATTAGATATCGGGAGAATACCGGAAAAAACACGTTTAGTAAGCGCAAACACGTAAGAAGTAAGAAAGTGCTTTGCTAGAATTTCCCGATCCCGTAATAGTTGGAAACACGTTAGTAAGGGTTAGGGGTAAGTCTAGCTTAAATAGAAGCTAGGCTTATAACTAATTAACGAGCAAATAGGTGTAAAAAAGAGCAGGCTTATAGCTACTAGTAAGGGGATAATAAAGATAAAAAGAGTATGTAAAAAGGTAAAGAAATAAGAGAGATATATATATAAGTTTAATAATCTATTTAAGGTAAAGGGGAGACTAAAGCCTCTTTATATAAAGAATTCCTAAGCTATAAGTAACTTAAGAAATTTAGAAAAGAGCCCCTTATCTCGCGTAGTTATACATAGTAAGTTAATAGCAATTATTAGGTTAATATTATATTTATAAGCCTAGGGATTAATTCTATAAGGAATACAAGTTAGCGTAGCGACTTAGCACGGATTATACATATAGTCTCCACACATACTACTTCTAAATCTGCTTATATCTTGCTTATATATACGTGGAATAATAGAAAACAATATATATAGTATATAGAATTGTATAGCGGATTTAATATATGTTTTAGCGTATTTATCTCGCGTGTTATTTATGCTATATTTAGCCTATAGGCTGTAGGAGAGTATATTTTACTCCTTTATAACTATATATTATTTCCTTGCTTATTTAAAATCACTCCTTATTATATATAGGCTATTAGATAGATACTAAAATAATAAAATAAGAGTTTTACTACTTAGTTACTTATCCTTACCTTTTATCTATAAGCTAATTCTCTTTATATAAATTGCTTTTTTACTAAATGCTTAAAATAGGCCTGCTTTACGTTTAAAAGTTATAAGCCTAGATCTTTTTTTGCTTTATATAAGAGAAAAGGTTAGTTATTACGGCACTTTTATTTTATTATGCCTTTATTAGTCGATGACGCTATTTAATAATAAAAACGCTCTTTATACGAAGAATAACTTATAGAAGCACCTTTAAATACGCCGCTTTATTTTTCCTTTTTACTAAAATAATAGAATTTTTAAGCTCTTTAAAGGGAACCGTCCTTAGCGGCCCCTTTAATTAAGAACGTTGGATTTTAAGAATATAAAAATACGCCATTTCCTACGGATTTTAGGATTATATTCATCCCTTAGTTACCTTAAAAAAGCCTTTTTTATAGCTTCTTAAAGAACTCTTAGTCTTATAAGTATGTTCTTAAGCAAAGAAAATTACTAACTGTTGTATTGATAATTTAAAAACCTATAAGGTCTTTTACTTAAGATGTTAAACAAAATTATAAGACTATAAAGATTAGTAAAAAGCCCTTTTAACTTTATAGAAATATATTATAAAAAACATTAAAAATTACTATTTTACGATAGTACATATTTACGACGTTTAAACCGAGCTTTCCTTACTATAAAGACAGGTATAGCCCTGTTTATAAAATAAGGAAAAATAAGTTCTTATAAAGTTTTAAAGGATATTATCTTTACTAAATAAACCTAACCTAGCTACTTAGATTATAAACTAGTAAAAAGCACTTTTAAATATAAAAAGAACGCAGCTTTTAAAAGTATAAGGCCTACGCCTTTTATAAAGCTTTCGAAAAGCTATTTCTAGCTTTTATAGCTTCTTTACTAATTATTAAATTAACTTAATAGATTACTAAGCGAGACGGGATAAAAACAGGTAGGAGGATACCTTTTTAAACGGCATCGAAACTTTAAAGACTTTTAAAAGGCAATAAGCTATAAAATCTATAAAGAAATCATCGAAATCTACATTTTTTACTTCTTACTAAAGCTACCTTTTTAAAGACCATTCTTCTTAAGCCCCCTTATTACCTTTTTGCCTTTATAAGAAACGGTATTATTATATAGACTGTTTTTACTAAAACGAAAAAATATAACTAAATAGCTAGAAACCGAATAGAAAATTCTAGACAACTATTAACAAGTTTCTTAATATCTCTCGTAATAAATGCTTAGTCGAAAACGCTTTTCGTAAGGCCGAGAAAAATAAATTTACTTCTATAAATCTTAAATTAGATTTTAAATCTAAAGAAAACCTAGATTTAATACATATATTAGTATAAGCCGTAGCCGTAGTTAAACCGGCCCCTCTTACTAAAATATAAGTACTCTTATAAACATACCTATTAAAAAACTTATTTATTCTTTATTGCGGATTAGATAAGCATATCTATAACGCGAAAGACCGCTTCTTAAATTATATACTAACGTAAGCCTTAGCTTTAACTAGCTCCGGAGAGTCTTAAATCCTTAGTTACGGCACCGTCTTTATATGAATTTCTACTAAATGATTTTAGTTAAATAATGTTGCCTTTATACCGACTTTTTATATAAGCGTTACTTTCTTATTAAAATTATAATAAGCAAAAGTCTACTAAAATCCTTAGATAGGCAGTGTTTTTATAACTACTAAGGAAATGTGTAAATATAGCTCTTATATAATTAATACATTATTAAATATAAGGAAATTAAAGCAGCTTTTCTTTAACTTTAATTTTTTCTTAAACTTTTTCTATATCTTCTTCCTTATCTTCTTTTTTCTCTTCTTTAATAGAAAAAAAAAACCTACTACTATTATTACGTCTTCTTTTTCTTTTTAGCTTTAATATAAAAAACTAAGGCACTTTAACAAGCAAGCGTTATAAAAAACCCTTTTTAGTTAAGGTATATCTATTTTTACGTTTTTTACTATCCTAAACTATAAGCCTTATAGGCTTAAGAATGCAAAGAGCCTAATATCTTAAGTATAACTAGCTATAAAGGTTACGAGGCCTTTTTATTAGATCTTTTACGACCTTTTCTTATTACTGGATTCTTATAATAAGAAGGTTGCTTTCCTTATTAAGGATAATTTTACTAACTTATATTTCCTTTACGCCCTTTCGAATTTAATTTTAAAAGAGCTTTTTAACTACTTTACTAGCCTTAAAAGCTTTATATAAACTACTACGCCCTATAGTATAAGGATAAGGGGATAAGGCGCGGACTAATTACCGCTAGTTAAGGCCGGTACTACGGACTAATTACCGCTAGTTAGGGCCGGTACTATAGATAAATAACCGCCGGTCGGGCCGGTATAACGGACTAATTACCGTATATAAACGTATATAGGGGTTTAGAAATAGTAAAAAGCTTTTCTATTCTTTAAGATATATCTAGCTACTTTATACTTAGTTCTTTAAGCTAATTTTAAGGATCTTTAACTATACTATCCTTTTATTTATTATTAGTATATAGATAAACTATAAATATCTTTATAAAATCGCTTAATAAACTAAGTATAAGCCCGGTTAGAAATACTATAGACTATAGTTAAGAAAATCCTTTAAATATCCTTAAATATCCTTTAAAAATTATAGTAAGGTTTATTCTATATCTTTTAAGGTGCTTTTATAGTTAAAAACGGGTCGAACTATAATTAGGATATCTTACGGAAATCCTTAGATATCCTTTAAAGATACTAGCGGAATCCGTATAATAGTTTCTACGGTATCTTTTATAGTTTAAGATATCGTAAACTATAATTAAGTAAGCTCTTAACCCTTTATAGTTATATCTTAAAAACCTTAGTAAGGTCCGATTAGTAATATTTATTATATCTCCTTAAGCGAGCCTTTATAGTATATACTTTAAGCGTTTTTATTATAAGGTTTTATAAGGCTCCTTAAAAGTAAAGTAAGGAGTTTAAGTATAGCCGTTTAGATTTTATAATAACTCCCTTAAGTAAGAAAGAAAAGCTAATATTCTTATCGGTTTAAAGTAAGAATAAAGTAAAGGGGGCGCTAAGTAATAGCTTTATAGTAGCGTCTTTACGCTATATTAATAATACGCTATCCTTATCTTTCTAATAGTTTTTTCAGCCTATTTAGCTAATAGTAGCCGGGTAGCTTAAGATAGTTAATAAGCGGCTTTTATCGTAGATCCTTACTTTATATTTAGTTATATATCTTTATCTTTATTAAGGCGATTAGCGCGTTTAGCTAAAACTAAAAGTAAAGTTTTCCGACTTTCCTTTAAGGCGTGCGTCTAGGCACTTATTAAGTAGTACGAAGTCTCCGCGCTAAAGAATACTTAAATTCCTTAGCGGGATACGTTATAAAAGACTAGCTTTATTTAGGCCTTATTTTATATTATTATCTTACTTTCCCTTTTATACTATTTCATCCTCCGCTAAATTTCCTATACTACTTACTAGCTTTATAAGCCGCCTATAAGCGAGATATTATATCTTACTTACTACTAATATTATAATTATCCCTTACTTTTTATCGCTAGGCTTTTTAACCTATTATCCTTTTTATATAGCGCTATTACCTACGCCTTTCCGCTAACTAATACGCGTTTAGCTATTAAGAAGGTATTAAAGTAAGGGTAAGCGATCTTATTAATATTAATAAGTATAGTTAGCATTAAGGTATTAAACGTCTATATTCCCGCTTAAAAGCGGGTAATAAGGTCCTTAATAGCCTTAGTGCTTAACTCCTTACTCTTAAGGTTCTAAACGTACTTAAGAGTCTCGAAAAACCTTTTTATAAAAGGGGCCTTAACGGCGAGAATATAAAGCGCGTAGTTAGTATAGCTAATAAAGCGGATATCGAAGCCTAGGAATTTTATTGCTTAAGTTAAAGTTAAGTCGCGTTTAGACTTTTTATAGGCTTATAAGTAAAACTTAGCGTAGTTTATAGCTAGGCGGAAACTTTTAATTATTATAATCTTATTGCTAGAGTATAAGCCCGCGAAGCTAGGCTTATTAAAGATCGTATTAGTTATTACTAGCGGCTTTTATAAGATTAAGCGGCGGAATATATCGCGAGGCTAGTTATTACTATCTCCTTTAGTTAAGGAGGGATAGTAAATAAACGATAATAAAGCGCTTATACGCCTTTATATAGCCGGGCTAAGGATAGCGGCGGGTAAAAAAAGCGTTTACTAAGCAGTACTAAACGGGTCTTTAAAGCTTATAGCGGCTATAAGCTAAGAAGTGGATTTTATAGTATAAGCTAAACTATATATAAAGCAAGATAGGGTTTTAGTTATAATAGCTTAAGACGCCGCTATAAACTTAGCTATAAACTAGTTAAGCTAAGCCTTAAATATATAGTTAAGGATAGCGCGGACGTTATTTTAATTATTTAGCTAAAGCGGGTTTCCGCTAAGTATAGCGGCTATTATAAATCTTAAAACTATAGCGAGGTTAGCTAACCTAAAAACGTTAAGTATCGGCTAGTTATTCCGCTAATAAAGATTTCCGGCTATACCTTAAAGAATATATAAGCGGCGGGGGCTTCTAGATAGTAAGAGCTAAGCAAGAGGTATAGCTAAGTTGCTACAAAACCGGCTATTTAGACCACGCTATAGTATAAGGCTAAGAGGTAAGTTATTTAAGTTAAGTATTTAAAGAGGGTAGTATAAGCCGTCTTTTATAGTGCTATAGTTTAAGTTAAATCCGTTAGCTTAAGCGCGGCTGCGGAAAGCGGCGTAAGTTTATATAAAAGCTTAAACTTAAAGGTTTTAACTCTCGCTAAAGGACTTAAGGCTATTAAGAATAGCCGCCTTATTTTTATAAAGCTTAAGCGCTTACTTATATCCTTTATATTAAAGGTATAAAGGCTTATAAGAGAGCGGGCTAAAGAAGAAGTTATAAAAGAGCTAGTTTTAGCTATAGGAGATATTAAATAATAAAAAGACCTAGAAAGGGAGTATAAGGATTATAGCCTTAAGGTAAAGAAGGTTATATATATAGGAGTAAGCGAGGTGCGGCGGGCTATAGCCGGCTATAAATAGAAAGATAGTTATAAAAGAAAGAAAAAAAAGGAAAGAAGGTAAGCGGTAAAGAGAATTTTAATAGGTATATTATAAAGCTAAAAGGGCCTTATTGCTTAAGGTAAACAGCGGCATATTATTATTTATAAGTAAGTAAAATATACTCTCCCGCAGCCTATAGGCTAAATATAGTCTAAATAACATATAATATAAATACTTTAAAATATATATTAAATCCGCTATATAAGCCTATATACTATACCTATTTCCTTAAATTATTCTACCTATATATAAGCAAGATATAAGCAGATTAGAAAAAGGTGTATATTAAGACTATATATATAATCCGTACTTAGTCGCTACGCCACCTTGTATTTATTACGGAATTAATCCCTAGGCTTATAAATACAATATTAACTTAATAATAGCTATTAGCCTACTATACATAACTATGCTAAATAGGGGGCTCTTTTCTAAATCACTTAAGTTACTTATAGCTAAGGAATTGTCTTTATAAGGAGGCCTTAGTCCCCTATTTACTTTAAATAGATTATTAACCTTATATATATATATCTTACCTATTTCTTTACCTTTTCGCATACTCTTTATATCTTTATAATTCTCCTACTTATAGCTATAAGCTTAATCTCTTCTATACCTATTTACTCCTTAATTAGTTATAAGCCCGGCTTCCTTTTAAGCCGGACTTACCCCCGACCCCTACTAACGTTTTGCCGACTATTTCGTAATCGGGAAATTCTAGCAAAACTCTTTCCTACCTTCCACAAAGTCGCGCTTACTAAGCGTACTTTTTCCGGAATTCACCTAATATCTTATCGGACTTAGTTCCTTAGTTTTCCCCCTCTTCTCTTCCTTCCTATACCTTATATCTTTACAACCACAATTTTAAGACTATATTAAACATAAAAAACCTTATAAATTTCTTTCCCTTTATAATAATAAACGCACTTTCGAACATAAATTCCCTTATATTTTTAAGACCCTTCTTTATATATCCTTTTACTTATATCCTTTCGATTAATATTTCTTATCTCTTTCTTTTCTAATTTAACCTTTATACTAAAATACCTCTCGAAATAATCTATAAAGAACATAGCTACTAAGAACGACTACTAATTTAGCAAGCTAAAAGGTTCTTTAAATTATTTCTCTTAGTTACTTTAAATAGAATCTGTTTTTATCCGGAAGAAAGCCGCCGGAGCCGTCTCCTAAGATCTACATACTAAATCCGCGGAAATCCTTGCCCTTATACGTCTTATAGTTAAAGATAGTTCTCTCTCTTAGATAAAACACTATATAACTATAAAGTTAGCTTAAGATGCTTTAAAAACCCTTTATAATCTAGTAAATTTCACCTCGAATTTTCTTCTTATAAAAAAAATATTTAATATAACCCTTAAAACCTATACTTCGATCGAGGTATATCTTAATAAGATAAAAGAGCTTTTTACTAAGCTAAATACATAAGAAGTTAAAATTCTTAAGGTAGTGATTATTACTTAGATTTTAAAATACTTAAATAGCTCCTATTTTAGCTTTATAACTAATATTTCTTAAGCTCTTTAAGATAACGCCTAAGCTTATACTCTAAAATCACTTTCTTCCTCTTTTATCGATAAGTTTAAAAGGATTAAAGGTTTAGAAGGTCCCTCTTTTAATTAGCTATTCTTTTTATATAGCAAAAAACCCGCCTTCTATAAGAATTATAAGAAAAAGGGCTATGCTATAAAAGACTATTTTTAGCTTAAGGAAAATAAAGATAAGGTAAAGGTAGTAGGTTTAAAACCTAAAGCTTCTTCTTTTTCCTCCTCTTTTTATAAAAGGCCCCTTCTAATTAGACCTTCTTAAGACTATTTAAATAGGAATAATAAGCGTTCTATGCCTATACTCTCCTTAAGAGAGTCTTCTTAAGAGAGAGTTTTAGTTATTAGAAAATTAGTAGTTAAAGGATAAAAAAAGAGACGGGTTTCCTCCTTTAAAAAGTCCCCTCCCTTTAGAGAAATACTTTATATTTCTAACTCCTTAGCTTAGGTAAATAACCCTCCTTTTTAACCCTCTATATCCTCTATACTCTTTATACCCTCTATACCCCCTATGCTCTCTATGCCCTTTATGCCCTCTATGCCCTCTATACCCTTTATCCCCTTTATATCTACTATACCTCTTTTATATACACCTCTTTTATATACCTCTTTAAAAGAGAAAAAGAAAGTTAATATAAGAAATATTTTAAGACCTTTAAAGCCTCTTCTTTCCTCTATTTTTAAGTTATTTCTAACGTAGATAAAAATGTTATAAAAACAAAAAAAGGGAATATATATAACTTTATCTTTAATATAAGAGCTTTTAAGCATATAGTATATAATAAATCACTCCTCTCTTCTTATAAAGAAATATATATAACTATTACTTAAGTAAAAGCGTTTTCTATTATAGTTAAAGGCGTAGGGAATTTATATTTTAAATTTCCTAATAGCAATATACGCTATATATTAAAGAACTGCCTTTATATACCCTAAATTATTGTTAATATAATAAGCCAATTATTTCTTTTTAATACCTCTGCTTTAATAAGTAAAGATAATATTACTCTCTTAGATAAAGAGGCAAATATACTTATATAAGGCTTTGTTAATAACGGCCTTTATTATATCCTTTTAGTTATAAAGACTCGCTTTTAAATTAATAAGAAATTATATTATAAAAGAAGCTCTATAAACAATATACCTATAGACAATATATTTATAAACAATATAATGTCTATAAATAATATACTTATTTAAACAATACCTTTATAAATAAAGATAAAAAGTCTATAGATAAAAAGAAGACTATAAATATACTTTTTTAGCATAAAAGATTAGGACATATAAATTATAAATTACTATATAGATACCTAAGAAAAAGGTATTTTAATAGAAATATAAACAAAGCTAATATAATAAAGATAAAGCAATGCGAAGCTTATATAAAAGCTAAACAAACAGATAAAAAAAAAAGACTCCTTCGAGAATGAAATATCTCTTCTTAGATAAAATACATACTAATATTTAAGGCCTTATAAAAACCCCTACTTATACTAAATATACATACTTTATATCCTTTCTAGATACTATAACTAGATATCTAAGAATATACCTTATATAAAGTAAGGCAGAATGTCTACTTAAATTCTTAGAATATAAATATGAATTAGAAAATAATATAAATAAGACTATTATAAAAAAGGTTTTACTTAAAAATGCAAGAGAATTTATATATAATATAAAACCATACTGCCTAAAAATGGCCTTATATATATTATATATCCTACATATACCCTTTATTTTAATAGCAAAATAAAAAGGATAAATAGAACTATACTTAATAAAGTCCGGGCTATACTTTTTACCTTAAACCTACTAAAATACTTATAAGGTAAGGCTATTTTAGCAGCTATATATATATATAAGAGTATTACTATTTACACTTATATATATCTTTATTTACACTTATGCCTTATTTTAAAGATATATACTAACGCTAGCCCGCCCCGCTTATTTATACCGCCCGTATATAGCAAGTACCTATACCTTCTAAATGCCTGCGCCTACACACGCAGCCTACACGTAGCCTATACACGCAGCCTATACGCAGCGCTTTCGTAGCTTAATTCGCTTAAAAAACGTATCTTTAAAGCTCTTATAAGATACGCGCATAACGCGGTCCGTTAATTAATCCGGGCCCTGCTAGTACCGCGGGCGAAGTTATAGGCGCGCGCGCCCTTAATGCCCTTATCGCCGCTTAATGCCCTTAACGCCGCCCGGCGGCACTATTAGTAGCTATATTACTACTAGTGCTACTAGGCGGCGATATAGGTACGCCTTTAATGCCCTTAACGCCGCTTAATGCCCTTAACGCCGCCCGGCGGCACCGTTAGTAGCTATATTACTACTAGTGCTACTAAGCGGCGATATAGCTATATTACTACCCGTGCCGCTAGTAAAGCTATAGGCGCCCTTATTGCCCTTACCGCGTCCTCTTCTTAATCCCCTTCCCCTTATATTGCCTTAAGCCGACGATCTCTCTTATAACGCATTAAGAGACCTTAAGCTATAGCTAAGTTTATCGATCTCGTTATAAGAGAGGTATCTTCGTATGCTTACGTTAAGCCGCCTTAAGCTAGCTTAACTTAAATTAAGCAGCCTTCGCGGCGGCATAGCTAGCTATAATGCCTTTATTAATACGGGCGGCGTAGCTAGCTATAATGCCTTTATTAATACGTCTTAGTATTTAAGGGAGTTAAGTATAGGTAGCTTAGTATTATAAGGCCGGCCGCGTATAATTATAACGATATCGGGATCGCGGATTCGGAGTAATAGCTCCTTAAGGTCTTAAGAGTTATTATTAGTAGTGAAATATATAGAGAAAGGGGGGGGGGTTTACTAACGGCTTCTTAAGCTACTATCGTATAAGAATATTACGCTTTTTAAGCGTTAGCCCGGCTTAAAGGCGTGAAAAGATAATATATATATAAGGTAGGATAAGCTATAATATAAAGCGCTTACTATAACGCTATAGTAGCTAGGGCTCTTAAGTTAATAAAGGCATTGCGGTAATAGTAAGTTAATACTATATAGTAAGAAGATTAATAGCTTAATAGGTAACCTTTATATTAAGGTCCTTAAGCTAAGATAACTACTTAAGGAACCGCCGCTTTTATTAAATCTCTTGCTAAGTAGCTATTTATATATAGGATATCTCTTTATTCTTAATTATTTAAATAAAGGCATTGTAAAGATATAAGAGGTTAAAGGTGCCTATAAGTAAATAAGACTTTACGTCTTTATAGGCGGTCTTAACTAAGCTATTAACCCGCTGCCCGAAGTTATAATAGCGGCTAATAAAGCAGCCCGCCTATTACTCCCGCTATAGTATATATTCGTTAGAGATATAGGTTACGATATAGCTTTAGTATTAACTAAATTGCTAATCGAGCTACTACTACGCCTTATAGAATTCCGCATCTATTTTCGAGTAAATAACGCGCTTTTAAGCTAGCAGCACTCCTTCGCGGCTAAATTAGACTTCTATATTATCTAGACTAAATATAGCGGCGGCGGCGGCGGCGGCTCCTTATTTAGTAGCCTTACGAGCAAGGATAGTTTTAACCTTAAGAAGGACTTCTCTATTAATATTGTTTTTAGGACTATTAGGATTTACTAAGTCTTTTTAGCGTAACTAATATCGGGCTTAAATGTTGCTATTAATATAATATATATAGAGTTATTATTATATAAAAGGGAAAATATAAAGAAGGGCGTTTTTAAAGGCGGCTTCTTTATTTATAATAACTATAAAAGGCTTTAGTGCCCTTACTTATATATAAAGGGCGTTAAGGGACTTATATAGCTATTAATATCCCTCTTCTTTTTTTATATTAATAAGGCTAAAGGCGAAGTTAGCTAAAGACTTTTAGTTATTAACTTTAGTAACTTAAAAAAGAAAGAGCTTAAAGCGTTTAGTCTTATATATATTATTAAGGCTTAGAACCTTAAGGAAGCGTTTTTATATCCTTTATCACTATAAATAGGTCTATAATACGCCTTAAATCTTATTTTTATCGTATAGGTCGAATTTAATATAATAAGAAAGGTCGCTTACTTAAAGATACCTAAAAAAGGCTTATATTGCTATCTTGCCTTTAAGAGCTTTAAAATAAAGCTTTTAGCGATCGTTATAGATATTACGAAGCCGGAAGAAAGCTATAAAAGGCTTAGCATTCCGAAGGATACTTAATACCTCTTATACCGGTAAAGCTTTATATTTAAAGAGGTTCCGCTTAAGGTCTTACTATATAGTAGTTCGCCGGCGATAAATATTCTATACTAAGGGATTAAGTAAAGGCCCGTGGTTATAGTAATCCTTTATAATACGAAAATCTTACTTCTATGCCTTAATAGCCTTATTAGCGGCGGCGGCGGAGCGTAAAGCTATTATAAGAAGGCGGAAAGGGCAGTCGAGCTTTTAGGTAAAAGGCTTACGAAGCTTAGTGCTTATTAAAGCTCGTTATAGCCTACGATCGTAGATAAATATAACTCGGGTTATAAGGGCAATTCCGTCGATATCCCGCTTTTAGGAACTTAACCGCTTAATAATAGCAGCTCTATTCTTACGAAGAAAGCCTTATATAAAGCTATATGCCTTATAGTAAGTTTCGAAGCTTAGGGAAGGCGGAAGGGGCGGGATCTTAGCTTAAGGGGCTTAGGGGCCTTTAAAGGCTTTATTTATATCGCCTTAAGGCGGCGCGGGGGCATTAAAAAGAGAGAGAAGAGGGTCTATCGCGGCGCTAAAGAGCTTTAAAGGCAGTGCGGGCGAGGGTCTTATATATATATATAGGCGTGTGCGTGTATATAGGCGAGGGTCTTATATATATATATAGGCGTGTGTGTGTGTGTAGGCGAGGGTCTTTAGTAAGAGCTTTAAAGGTGCAATGTATATATATAGGCGGGCGAGGGCGGGCGAGGGCGAGGGCGTGTATAGGCTGCGTGTAGGCTGCGTGTATAGGCGCGGGCATTTAAAAGGTACGGGTACTTACTATACGCGGGCGGTATAAATAAGCGGGGCGGGCTAGCGTTAGTACGTATCTTTAAAATAAGGCGTAAGTATAAATAGAGATATATATAAGTGTAAATAGTAATCCTTATATATAATAAGTCCTTATACTTTATTATAGGTTTTATATCCCCTATAAAAAAGAAGAGTAATATAGCTTAAAGTTTAGAAAACTTAGATAAAATAAAGGTATTTAAAAGCACTATATTTATTATAAATAAAAGTCTTTATAATAAACTAAAGCTTAGAGCTTATAAAGGGGTAATAATAAGCTATAAAGATACCGCTTATAAAATATATAACTTTTCTAAACAGAAAGTAATAATTTCTAAGGATATAACGATACTAAAGAATAACTTCTTAAATAAAGAGGAATATACTAATTTTAATAACATGCCCTTTTTAAAGAAGATGCTAAATAACTAAAATACTAAAAATAATAGTACTAGTAATAATAATAATAATAACAATAATAGTAATAATAGTAATAATACTAATAATACTAGTAATATAAATACTAGTAGTATAAATATAAGTAATAATAATATAAATACGGAAGATACTAGTAATATAGATAATTATACTAGCGATAAAAATACTAGCGATACTTAGTAAAAGGATTAAAGGATTTAAGTAGAAATACTAAAGAAGCTTACTAAAGACTATAAAGATTTTATAGAATACCTTATATATAATATAATAATTAATAATAATAATACAGAACATATCCTTTTTATTATAGAAGGAAAGAAAGATCCTATAAAGCCTACTACTTATAAGCAGGCTATAAATAGTCCGTAAGCAAAGAACTAAGATAAAGCTATACTAACTAAACTAAACGAACTTATAAGTCTAGATACTTAAGAAATACAAGAGCTTCTTAGTAATAAGGTGGCTTTAAGAGGCCGATAGGTCTATAGAATAAAGAAGGATAATAAAAATAATATAACTAAGTAAAAAGCTCGCTCTATAGCATAAGGCTATAAGTAAATATACGGCTTAGACTATATTAAAACCTTCTCGATAACTACTAAACTTAAGTTTACTAAACTCTTATTAATGCTAGTTATAACTAATAATTAGTAAATACTGCAATACGATATAAAAAATGCATTTATATATGTAGATATAGATATAGAAATATATATAAATATACTATAAGAGTATAAAGACTATATTATAAATAAAGATCCTAAGTATAAAAATAATAAGCAGTATAATAAAAATAAAAAGCTAGTTGCAAATTTAAATAAAGCTTTATACGGTCTTAAACAAAGTTTAATGCTTTAGTATAACTTATTATTTAAGGTCTTAAGCGAGCAAGGATTTTCCTGCTTATTTATAGATAAAGGGGTATTTATAAACAATAAGCTATATATAGCTATAATAGTTTACGGGGACGATCCTTTGTTCTTTAGGCCTATAAAGGATTCTAAAACTTATATAATTAATAAAATAAGCAAGGTCTTAAAGATTTAATCTTTAAGCGAAGTAAAAGACTTTTTAGGAGTAACAATAACTATAAATAGAACGAAAAGGGACATATATATATACTAAGAAAGAAAAACCCTTAATAAGATAAAGGAATTTAATAAACAAAACATTAAAACCTTAAAACCCCTGCTATAAAAGAAGTTAAATTAAATAAAACAGAAGACTACATAGCTATAAAAGAAGACATCCTATTTTATTAAATGTAAATAGGCTTACTA
The DNA here is from genome assembly GCA_027405785.1 of Ophiocordyceps robertsii. Taxonomy (NCBI): domain Eukaryota; kingdom Fungi; phylum Ascomycota; class Sordariomycetes; order Hypocreales; family Ophiocordycipitaceae; genus Ophiocordyceps; species Ophiocordyceps robertsii. The sequence goes on along the minus strand of JAPEBW010000035.1, from coordinate 12,756 downwards.
TTATTTTTAGCATTGTTTTTAAGGCTAGATATATTATACGCAGTAATATTATATGCTAGATTTGCTTTTAACTTAGAAATACTATATTTTCAAGCACTAAATACGATCTAAAAATATTTAAATAAATATCCTAGCTTCGGTATATACTATAACGATAATATAGTATTTAATATGCTATTTTGCAAAGCTTATACTAATGCTAATTAAGCTAGTAATCTTATAAACCGTAGGTCGGTCTTTAAATACTATTTCTTTATAAATAACAACCTTATAAGCTAGGCTTACTAAAAATAAAAATCTATAGCACTTTTTATATATAAGGCCGAATATATAAGCCTTAAGAAGGCTAATAAAAAAGCTTTATATTTATATAGCTATTTTAATGCTATAGTAAAAAGAATTTCTATAAATATACTTAAAAATAAAGTCCTTATAATTTTTATATATAATTAATCTACTTTAAAAATAGTAAAGAATCCTAAATTATATAAGCTAAGAGAACATTTAGGCTTAGTATATAACTTTACGTATAATAGTATTAAAGAAAAAGAGATAAAGGTTTATTATATAAAATGTAAAGATAATATAGCAGATATATTTACTAAGTGATTAAGTTTTATACTATTTAATAAATTCTAAAGTTTACTAATAGTTAAAGAGGTTATAATATAAATTCTTATAATAAAGGTTTTTAGCTATTTTTAACTTTCTTTAGCTTTCCTTTATATAACTTAAGGTTTTTTACCTATATAAAGGTTTTCCTTAAATAATAAAATTAAGAGGTTTTACTTAAAACACATAATAAGTTTTTCCCTTTAAGAAAGATTAAAAGCTTTAAGTTTTTTCTTATAAAAATAGGTTTTCTTAAGCTATAAAGAAAGAATCCTTCCTTATTTAAAGGTTTTTTACTTTACTTTAGTTAGTATATCTAAAGCGAACTTATATACTATAAGTACCTTTTAAAGGAGGCTATAAAGAAGTAAAATATACTCTCCCACAGCTTATAGGCTAAATAGAGCATAAATAATACATAATATAAATACGCTGAAATATATATAAAATCCGCTATATAGTTCCGCAAACTATACATATTTTTCTATATTCCCCCACCTATATATAAGCAAGATATAAGCAAATAAAAAAGAGGTATATATAGAGACTATATATATAATCCGTGCTAAGTCGCTACGCCACCTTGTATTCCTTGCGGAATTAATCCTTAGGCTTATAAATATAATATTAACCTAATAATAGCTATTAGCCTACTATATATAACTGCGCTAAATAAGGGGCTCTTTTCTAAATTACTTAAGTTACTTATAGCTTAGGAATTATCTATATAAGGAGGCCTTAGTCCCCCCCTTACCTAAAATAGATTATTAACCTTATATATATATATCTTACCTATTTCCTTACCTTTTCGCACACTCTTTACATCTCTATAATCGCCTTACTTATAGCTATAAGCCTACTTTCTTTTATACCTATTTGCTCCTTAATTATATTAAAATAACTAATTACCTTAAGCATAGTAAGTTATAGTTTCTTATAACTTATAGTAGCCTTTAAGTCTTATACCTAAGCCTAACTACTTAATTCCCTTAGTTAAAGAGTTTTATATTAAGTTATAAAGGCCGCGTATTATGCTTTTATTTAAACTACTTAAGTAGCTAACTCTTTTTATGCTTTTTTAAAAGCTTTTATAATTTTTAGTAAGAAGACCGCTTTTTTATTTACTTACGAGTTATAGCTACTTAGCTAGCCTTTTTAAGCTATAAAGAACTCCTTCCTTAGCTTTTTACCGCCTTTTTTATTATACGGCTTTATAAGATTCGTTTTACTTTTTACTTATTTAAGTAAGGTATCCTTTTATCTTAAACTAAGCCCGGGCGTATAGCTAGCTTGTCCGCTAAGCATAGTTATGCTACTAAAATAACTAAATAGATATTTAAAGACCTTTTTATATTTAGCCGGTATATAAGCTATCTTACTTTAGTAGTAACTTTAAACGGCCTAGTGCGTCTTTTTTTAAGCTTTACCGGTTTACTATCCGTAATATAATAGCCCTTACTAAGCTATAGCTAAACTTAATCGCTAGGCTTAAAATTCTAATAGGCGGTATTTCTTATTATATTAATTCTTTATAACGGCTTAAGCGTAAGCAATAGCTAACCTAGCTTCTTTTTATAGGACCTCTCGGTTTTATATGTATAAGTAGTTATTAAAGAACTAAAGGCCGTTGTTTATTCTTATCTTTATAATAAGCTTACTAAAAGTCGCGTAAATTACTAAAGAGAAGGAATTATTAAGGCTAAACTAAAAAGCGACTAGTATATTAGTTTAGCGTAAGTCTAGGAAATTAGCGGTAAAGAATTGTAGCGCGATTTTTATAGTTTAGTTTCGCCTTTCCGATAAGCTATTAGTTTAAGGGTATTTAGCGGTAGATATAAAAAGCTTCGATTTAAAAGCTTGCTATAAGGTCCGCTAAAATATTAAAGTAAACCTTACGCTTTAATCGGAGATTATCCCCTTTAAAATCTCTTAATTAGCGCGGAGTAGCTTAGTATATAACGTTTATACTTAGTCTTCCGCCGCAAACTAGTTATTACTTAAGATAAGGAGAAATACTTTTAAAAATTTATTAGCTATAGTTAGTAAGGTATAAAAGAAGTTCTTTATAGGATTTTTTTATATAGATTAATCGGCTTAGACTATTAAGAGCTTAATACTAAGGTTTATCGCTATTATATAGTATAAACCTAGCGAGCTTTAAATCGGGATAAGCTACTTTAATATCTTACTTTAGTTAGTTTAGTTATAATAGTTAGTATCGTAGCTATTTACGACCTCGTTTATATATTTACTAAGCTATAAGATTAAGAAACTCTTAAATAGATCTTACTATATATAAGTACGGCCGGTATAAAAATATTTAGCATAGGCGTCTTTAATAATCTCCTTAGCGTAGGTCTTAAGGATATATAGTCTTTAGCGTTTATTGTTCCTTATAAAGTATAATAACCCTTATAATTAAAGGAATAAGAGTTTAAAGATACTATCCTTATCGCTAAGCTACGTTATGATTTTTACTTACTATATATCCTCTATATATCTATTAATTATTTTTTAGTAAAGCGGTAATTTAATTAATACTTCCGTATAAAAGAATACGTAGTCCGTTATCTCGTCTTCTTTAATATACTTAATTCTCTTTCTTAGTTTAAGGATACCGGCTTATTATCTTAATATAGTAACCGTAAGAGCGCGTTTAATATAACGTTTTTAATGCTTAAAATATAGCATACCTTAAGTAGGAATTAGCTTAAGTATTAAGATATAAGGATTAGCTTATTATTAGATTTTATATTAATTAAGAATAGGGATTCTTAGTATACGATTTTATAAGTGCTTATATAGTTAGTAAAAACAACTACTTATAGCGTTCTTATAAATAGTATTATAGTGCGTAGCTTATAGATTACTTATATTAAACTAGCTACTTTAAGTTCTATAAGTTAATATTAAGGTTCTCTGCCTTAAAGAGCGCGGCTTATATAAACGAATAGCTAGACCTTAGTCCGGGCTAGTAGCGTTTTTTTATCTTTTTCCGTGCCTTCTTTTAAGTAAAAAGCTATAGCTATTACTTAATATTCTTAAGATATATCGATTTAGATAAATAGTTATTAAGCGGGGTCGAAGTAATAAATTGTTTAAAGCTTAGTAAGTTTCTTAGTTAAAATTGCGAAGGCCTTTTCTTTTTTTAAAGTAGGCTAAAAAGCGGCTTTCGCGGTATATTAAGCCCGTCCTTAGCCCTTTAAGGGGACTCCTTTTTCTTATCTTACTTAAAGCAGCTCCGTCTTTTATTTTTATAAAATATCGACTTCTTTAGCGAAATACGGGACTATATAGCGTAGCTACTTTATAAGGCCGATCTTTTTCTTAAGCTATTAAAAGTTCTTTAAAAACGCGATATCCCTTAAGGCTTATACGTATTTATTTATATTTATTAAGCTAATAGCGTCTCTTTTAAATCTAAGAAGCTATATAGATAGGTACGCTAAGAAACACTTTAGTCCGGATAAGGTAATATTATAGTCGTAGAAAGCGCGGAATACGGCCTTTAAATATTAAAGGTATTTTTTAGCTATATTAAAGGAAATAATAATATTATCGATATAAGCCGCCGCGTATTCTTAGTATTTACGGAGGACGTTATTAATAAACCCTTAAATATATACTAATAAGTTCTTAAAGCCTATAAGTATTATTAATAATCTTTTTAGCCCGCGATAGCTTATAACTATAAACCTTTCTTAGTAGTCTTAGTAAACTAAGAACTAATAAAAAAACGATTATACGTTTACTATATTAATAAACTTCTTTTCTTAAAGGCGTTTAATTATATCGCTTTAAAGGGGCATTAAGTAAGCGTTTAAAGTAGTAATAGCGTTAATCCCCTATAAGTCTACGACTACTTATCCCTTTTCCTTTCCGTTTATTATTTTTTATACTATAAATACTAATGCTATAAATAAAGTTACCTTATAGACTTATTTTAATCGGCCTTATACGGTTAGCTAGCCGAATATCGTACTTACTACTTTCTTATCTTTATCGCTTAATAAGTATAATCTTAATATAACTTATTATTATAACTATCCTTTTATAAAAGAAATGCGTATATATTTAGATTTATCTATATATACTACTTCTTTATCCTTTTAAAGGCGGGAAAACGATTAAAGGATTTCTTAGACTTTTAATATGTATTTTAAGTCCTTAGTATAGATCCGGACGCCCTTATTAGTAATAAGTTTAAGTAAGTCCTTAGTTTAGCTAATTTTAAGCTTATAGTTTATTATAAGATCTTTTTATAAGAAGTCCTTAGCGGGGTCTATTTTATTTAGATTTTCTATAAGGGCTTCCGCTAAAAGAGTAATAGCGTCGACCTCTTTATATAGCTAAAACTACTTATTAAGGTCCGTAATTATCTTTACTTTTTAGCCTTAGTAGAGTATTAGTAGTTTTTTAAAATAGTTTATCGCTATAAAGTTCTTATAATCTAATATTATTATCCGGGCGAGCTTAAGGTCGTTAAGGAAAAATATTATATTATGCCTTAATAGTAGTGCTTAGACCTATATAAGAAAGGCGTAGCTAAAACTAGCTAAAATCGTTATAGTAATTAAGTAAATTACTTATCTATATATTACTAATCTTAGCTAAACTATCTTAACTTTAGCTTTAATCCTTTTATAGGCCCCGATTTATAAGACTAATATAAAGTTAATAAGGTCCTTTTAATAAGGAACTAAAAAGTCTTAGCTAAGTAATATATTAGCCGCGAAGCGTTTTACTATTTAAGCACTAATCCTTACTTTTATAATTAAAACGCTACTATCTAGCCTTTTTAGTATATACGCGGTAAATTCTACCTATTTAATAATAGCTATCTTTCTTACTCCTTAAATAAGAATTCGTTAAGATAAGTTTATAGTTATATCTTAAAAGGTCTTTATTAAGTCGGCTTAAATAAGGCTTTAGTTTACCCTAGTATCTATATAGGCTTTAATGCTTATTCTAGGCCTTTTTTTATAGACTAATAAGTATATATAAGTAAATCGTAATAGCTTATTAAGGTTTAATAGCTAGATATCGGGGGAAGCCTTTACTATTTAAACGCTTTATAGCTTTTAAATAACTACTTACTATACTAAGCTACGTCTTTATATAACAACGTCTTAGTTAAGGTTAAGGGGGTGTTTATCTTTAACGTATTAATAAAGCTTATTTTTTAAAGAGAATGCTTTACTATAAAATCTATATACTTTATCGGCCTCCTATACTAAGTTTACTATAGTATAGATTACGGTTTCCTTTAAGCTTTTATTAGTATTTAACTAAGCTCCTTTTATATTATACTCTTTATCCTTTAAATAGTTATTAGTCTTTACTATAGTTCTTTCCTTAGTCGTAAGGTATACCCGCTTTAGCTTTAGCGTTAGTAAGTATATAGTCTTAAAGGTTCTTTCTCTTTTAAGCTAAAGGACCTTAACTTATATTTCTAACTATTTAAGCGGATTTCTCCTTTAACTTAGTAAGTGCTATAAGGCTTATAGTATATCCGCCTTTACTAAGCGGTTTAAAAATATAACCCGCGGCCTTAATAAGCCCTTAATAGATAGCTAAGACGTCCCGGACTATCCTTTAAGTGCGTATAAAGTTTAGCTAATTAGCCCTTACCTTTTTATAAGTTAGACCTATTTCTTTCTCGCTAATAAGTACTTTTAAAATATTAAGTATATTTAACTTATAACTTAAGAAGAATTTCCTTATATTAATTAATTTATTTATTAATATCCTCGTTTCTTACTAAACGTTATAAGAATTCTTATAAGTAGATATCTAGCTTTTAGTTAATTACTATAGTTAGGTAGTTTAGCTAGTAAAGCGCGGCCTTAGCTTTATATTATAAGCGCAATATCTAAGACTTAAAGTCGGATCTTACTATTATATTTTTAATAGTAAAGTGCTTTTTATTAAGTGCTTATATCGCTATATTTAACCGGATTCCGAACTATTTATATAGGGCGGAGATCTATTAGCTTAGCTTAACGCGGGGCTTATTAAGTTCTTTTTATTATAGTTTTAAGAGGTCCTTAAAACACTATTCCGCCGCACTTCCTTAAAGGAAAGAGGGTAATTAAATAGCTAATTCGGTTAAATAAGCCTCGCTTTTACTAGTATTTCGGCGGATAAAATTAATAAAACGGTTTACTCCTTAAAACATATTAACCTTATTATCTTTTCAGACTTTATTATAGGATGCTTTTAAAGGTCTTAATAAGTTAAATCTCCTTATATCCTTAGCTTATAATTAAGGTTTTTCCTAAGGCTTAGCAAGTATATCTTCCTTTCTTAGTACTTAAAGGAGACTAAGGAATTATTCGTTTAATAATACTACTATTCTTACTAGGGGACTTAAGGCTATACTTAGTCTTAATATCTACGCGCTAAGTAAATATAGGTTTAGCCCGCTAAGGGTATCGCTTACCACGTTTTTATTGCTTATTATTTAGGTCTTAGTCTTAATACTCTTACTAAGCGCTTAACCTTTTATTTTATACGTGTCTAAGAATTTAGTACGCCGCGCAGCCCTTAGTATAAAAGGCTTATTTTTATTAATTAAGATTCTTAAAAATACTTTAATTAGCGCGGCTATAGCGGATAAGGCTAAATAGTAATACTAAACTAAGAAACTACTAAGGTTCCTTAAAATCGGATTTTTAATTAAGGTTTTTAAGCTAAACTTTATTAGTAATATATAGTAAAAATATCCGCTAAGCTTATTATCTTAAGGAAAAAGTAACTTTATTATAAGCTTAATTTTAAGGGTATTATTATAAAATCTAAACGGCCACGCGCGGACTCCTTACTTTACTCTTAAGGAGCCTTACGAAACCCTATAACGGGAACGCTTAAAGCACGCACTATAAAAGCTCGCCCGATAAGATATAACGAATATTACCGGTTAGACCCCGCTAAGGTTTCCGGGATATAACTATAGAGGGTTAAGAGCCTACTTAACTATAGTTTACGACGTCTTTAACTATAAGAGATACCGTAAAAACTATTAAGCGGATTCCGCCGGTATCGTTAAGGGATTTTTAAGGATTTCCGCTAGATATCTTAACTATAGTTCGACTTATTTTTAATTATAAAAGCACCCCGGAAGATATAAAATAAACCTTATTACGATTTTTAAGAGATGTCTAAGGATATTTAAAGGATTTCCCTAACTATAGTTTATAGTATTTTTAATTAAGCTTATACTTAGTTTATTAAGCGATTTTATAAGGATATTTTTAATTTATCTACGCACTATAGATAGTATAGTTAAAGATCCTTAAAATTAGCTTAAAGAACTAAGTATAAAGTAGCTAGCTATACCTTTAAGAATAGATAAGCTTTTTACTATTTTTAAACCCTTATATATGTTTATATGCGGTAATTAGTCCGTTATACCGGCCCGATTAGCGGTAATTAGTCCGTAGTACCGGCCCCGACCGGCTGTAATTAGTCCGTAATACCGGCCTTAACTAGCGGTAATTAGTCCGCGCCTTATCCCCCTATCCTTACGCCGTAAGGCGTAGTAGGTATTTAACAAGCGGGGAGCTAAATAGTTTTAAGGTTAGCTTATCTTTACTATTTTTATTTAAAGGATAATTAATATATTTAAGTAATACTAAATTTAGTTTACTTAGTTATATAGGTTTTATCGTTTTATAGTTTATCTTTTATTAGTATTTTAAAGGCGGATTGCTTTTTATAAAGTAATAGTCTTAGCTTAGCTAAGCGGGACTCGTTTTATATCTTATCTAGCTTTATAAGCTATTGCGGTATAGTACCTTAAAAAAGGGTAAGGGAGATTATTAAATAGGTATACTTAGTAAGCCGCGGCTTTTTCCGCTTTTATAGCCTGCTTATCTTAAAGTTTTATTATAAGCGCGTTAAGGAAAAGGTGCTTATTATTAAGGTTAAACTTAAAAGCTAATAAGAGCTTCTTATTAAAGAAAATATCGTTTAATATTTAACTTCTTATAAAATAAGTACTTAATCGTATAATATAGTCACTCTTAGCTTAGCGGATATTTAAGGGATTTCCGTTTAAATAAGTAGGAATTACTACTCTTTACTATACTTTATAGTATAAGAATAAGGGGATAAAGCGCGGACTAATTACCGCTAGTTAAGGCTAGTACTATAAACTAATTACCGCTAATCGGGGCCGGTACTATAAACTAATTACTGCTAGTTAAGCCAGTATAACGGACTTATTACTATATATAAACGTATATAAGGGTTTAAAAATAGTAAAAAGCTTCTTTATTCTTTAACGTATAGCTAACTACTTTATACTTAGTTTTTTAAGCGAATTTTAAGGATCTTTAACTATACTATCCTTTTATTTATCGTTAGTACGTAAACGAACTAAAAATATCCTAATAAAATAGCTTAATAAACTAAGTATAAGCCCGGTTAAAAATACTATAAACTATAATTAGGGAAATCCCTTAAATCTTCTTAGATATCTCTTAAAAATTATAATAAGGTTTATCTTATATTCTTTAAAGTGCTTTTATAGTTAAAAACGGGTTAAACTATAATTAAGATATCCCGCGGAAATCCTTAAATATCCCTTAAAGATACTAGCGGAATCCGCTTAGTAGTTTTTATAGTATTTTTTTTAATTAAAGACGTTATAAACTATAGTTAAGTAGGCTCTTAACCCTCCGTAGTTATATCTTAAAAACCTTAGCGGGGTTTAATTAGTAATATTTATCGTATCTCCTTAAGCGAGCCTTTATAGTGCGTACTCCGGGCGTTCTTATTATAGGGTTCCGTAAGGCTCCTTAAAGGTAAAGTAAGGAGTCCGGGCGTGGCCGTTTAGATTTCGTAATATAAACGCAATTAAACATTACTAGTTATAGAATTTATATAGATAATAATAAAGCCTTATAAAACAAATACTAAGAATTTATTATAGAATAAAAGATTATTAAGCAACTTTTAATCTTTTATATACTAGCTTAAAACGGCTTTACGGAGCGTGCTAAGAGGGTAATTTCTTTAAAGGCCCGTACGATGCGAATTTCCTTAAATTTACTTATTACTATTTAGCTAGAAATTAAAAAAAACGGCTACTTTCTTTAATAATAAGATATCTTAAAAGACTTTTTTAAAACCTTACACTTCCTTTATTAAAAAACTATAAACCTAGCTTATAGAAAATAGTAAGGGGATTCCCCCTTTTTCTCTTATTTCTTTACTATTTATAGATACGGCTGTAAAGCTTATACTTTAACGTTTAAAGCTCTTAAAAACACCGTAAAAAGAGACTTTAAAGTTAAAAACTAAATAAAAGTCGGCTTCTTAGTTAGCTACGATTTTATTAATATCTATTAAATTTTTATCTCTTCTTAATAAAAGGTTTAAAGGATATAAAACGTTACTTTTAATAAGTAGTCTTCTTTTATAAAGATAGTTCTTACGTAAGACCTTATATTAATAAAAGAATACGTATTTTAACTATATATCATATATTATAATAATACTATATATAACGATTTTTAAAGGACTAAAATTTTATTATAAGCTTCGAAGGAAACGCTAAAATTAAATCCTTTTATTAACACGCAGCTTCTAACCTAAAATTCCTTAGTAAAACTTAATATTATAAATCGGTAAAGTATAGTATTAAAGAGACATAAAGAGGCGCTTTTTAATAATAATTTTATCGACGGAAATATATTACGGAATATCTTTTAAATCGAGCCTTTAAGCCGCTAGCATTAAAGTGTTAATTTCAACGGCTATCCTTTTAGTAAATAACATACTAAAGGATATTTAAGATCCTTAAGAGGATATATAAGATCCTTAAGAGCCTGTTTCTAGGCCCTTTTAGCTTCCCGATTAATAAGAAATTGTATTACTATTACCGCCTTTTCACGACTATATTTCCTATAGCTTTTATAAGCTATATTTAACGCTTCTTTCTACGCTTTTTAGAAAAAGACGACATATAATAAAGATTTACTATTACTACTTTAATTTTAGTTAAACTTAATAACGCCCCGTTTCGGCAAAGAATTTAAAGAAGCCGGAAGAGCAGAATAAAAATCCTTTTTTTAAAAAAAGACATTTTTTTTTAATTATACGCCTTAAAATGCCTTAAATAATTAACCTTTACTTTTAGCTTAGATTTCTAATTATAAATGTAATAAGTATAGATATCTAAAAAGTGTTAAGGCCCGCCTTTATATATATAGCGACTTATAGCCTAATAATAATAAAGACACTTATATAACTACTTAAATAGTAAGGTATTTCCGTATTCTTATAGCTATAATACTAAAATTCGACTTCGAAACTTAATACCTTTCCGCTATTAACGTATTTACTAACACAGACTTTAATAAAGAGATCTACGTCTATTTCCCGGATAGATTTAAAATACCTAAATATATATAATAGCTAGCAAAAGCCCTTTATAGACTTTAACGGTTACCCTTTTTTTAGTAAAAAGAGCTTTCTTTAACCTCTATTTCTTTATAGCTTTAATAGTACCTTAAGAAGCCCTATGTTCTTTTTAGCAAATTCCTTCCTTACTTTCCTTTATATTAATAACATTATTATTATATTTCGAAAAGAAAATAAAAAGGAAGTAGAAAACCTTATATCTCGTCTTTAAAAGTCGTATTCTCTTACTAATAATAGCACTTTAACCTTTTTCTTAAGACTACGTACTACTTAAGACCGGCAGCTTTAAAAGCTATATATTAGCTAGTCTACTTATATAAATAAAATACGCAACGTATATTACCTTCACCCCTTTATTTTAAAAGAGTCCCCTTTTCCTTTACTTAAAACCTTAAAAAAAAATAGGGCTACTTTATTAACGAATAAATCTACTATTACTAATCCTTAATAAGTTCTATTTATTTTTTAGCAATTTTTATAAGACCGGATGTCTTTAAAGCTGTTAAAGGTTAGAGCAGCAGCGACATTATAGGGAAATCAGGAGATCACGTAATGCCACGTAATAAAGGAGTCGATGTTGTGTAAGGCAGGATTTGGCTAGAATTGATTGATGAAGAATTAAGTGCGTGAGTGCTTATAGAATCTCTAGCTATCTAGTGGCGGGAGATTCGCTTTTTATAGATAAATATGAGGGAACGGAGTGACATATCCGGACCGGCCTTCAAGCGGTCTTAAAGCCCGAGGAATGTTGATTTCAAAGCATTTTACCCTATAGCTGGACGTCCCTTCCTTATGCGGCAATTCGTGTTTAAAGTTAGTTAAGGTTGGTTTAGGTCTAGGCGGATCTTTGTTTTATCTAGCTACCCTAACCTCCTTAGTTCCGTATATAACGTTATAGATATTATATAAGGACGTAAGGACCTGGAAAATACCGAGCCGAAGCTAGGCTATTTAATGCGGGTTTTTCTATAATTTATACACCCCCCTTCGCTTAGCTAATTAGGTAAGGATTAAATAGCTGATTTATTAAAGTAGTAAAATCACTCTCTTACAACCTCCCTTAAAGAGTAGATTTATATACTCTTTACTGATTTATTAGGGTAGTATATATATAAGGTAAAGTCTTTAGTTATATAGAAAAACCTCTCTTATACCTAGGATATATAAAAAACCTTTCTTTTTAGGAAAAAACATTATAAGGTATATACTTTTAGAAAAACCTTATAAAAGGAAAAATCTAAAGTTCTATTATCTAGGCGTAAAATAAGTAGCCTAGTCTCTAGGAAAAAATAAATAGTAATTTTAAAAACCTAGTTCTTTTAATCTTTATTTAGGAAACCTTTTTAAAGGGAAAAAACCTAAAAGGAGAAAAAGGTATAGAAAGCAAAAGAATAACCTTTAACTACCCCTTTTATTTATAGGACTTCTTATACTAAGGATAATCCGGTCCTAAACTTATTAATTAAAGCAGGACCTAATTCCTTAGTAAAGATATTAGCTATATTATCTTCTAATTTAATATAAAAGACCCTGATTTCTTTATTTCTTATATTTATTCTCGTATAGTGGTATGCAGCGCGTATATGTTTAGTACGCCTATAGAATTCAGGATTTTCTGCTAGCTTAATAGTAGCAGTATTATCTATTAAAATAGAGGGAATACTATTTAAGATCTTAATAGATAAATCTCTAGTAATTGCAGTAAGGAGACTATTT